>JAQIYB010000518.1:0-11075 GCA_034699325.1 Oribatida sp. Gr-Ori-00743 | reverse complement strand
CAAAAGCTCTTTGTCTCAAATCACATGCAAATAAGGAATAGGAGTGGGATTGTACTCCCATTTACTCCCTTTTACTTGACAATAACCATTACCACTAATCCCTTTTCAGATAAATTGCAAATTAATTAGCAAGAACATTAACATGAATTAATATGAACAAGATCATTATTAGTTTAACACACATTCAGTGTTTTCAAACATTTTTTTACGAATTATATCATAAAAATGGAAATTTTTTGATAAAATTCTAAAGAAAGGAAACATAAATTCCCAGTTTGTGATAAATACCCGGTTTATTTATGTTTAACTACGCTTTAATTCGACATATTTTCCATTGTAGTTCTCAACAATTATTTGTTTATTCAATTAAAATATTGATCTATAGGTGAGATTAGTTCGTGACGTTTTCAATAGCAACTTGCAAGTTTGTTTAAACTGTTGAGTCAGCTAAGCAAGGCCAAATCAAGGTTAAAAAGCCATTTTCTAATCCCAATTTGCAACCGACTCTTTTTGTTTGGCACTAATTCTGGGTTAACTATTTGACCCAAATTGGTCTCCAAATTAGGTTCTAGTAATTAGATTATATCTAATTGAGTTACTTCTCATTGGAGGACAGAATAAATTCTCTGTTCCGACAAACATTTAGATGTTTCCGAAGAGAATTAAGAATTGAATAGACTTTTAATGTATTTAAAGTTTATTTAAAATTTTATTCAATGAATCAAAAGTTATATTCACTCCAAAAGACTTGACATTAATTTGCGATAAAAAACATGAAAACAACTGAAATCTGAAGACAATTAAAACACATATTTATTAAAGAATTGTTTAATTGAATACAATATTTGTAATATTGGCTAAAAAATGAAGAAATAAATAAATGAGAAATAAATAAATATTCTTTGTCTCTGAAAATAAATAGAACTCAACTATTAGTATAGGTTTTCAAAAATATTTGTGTTTAAAACTAAAGTATAAGACATAAAAAACTAAAATTATGTTTCGGTTAATCCAAAAAATTAAAATTAAGCCAAAGTTGGGAAACGACTCGACATTTGTTTCAATTCTAATTAATTAAATGAAAGGTTTTCTTTTGCTTTGTTTTGTTTGAAAAAAATGAGTATTAATTAAGTGTTTGAATAATATTATGCTTTTTGTCGTCTGATAACTGATTTGTTACATATTTTTGCAAAAGAAATCAAATTCTCATTTGTTTTGCAGAGATTTAGAAGACATTAGAACTTAAGGAAGAGTTTTAAGCTTAAGAATGATTGCAAACTATCCGTTGAATCAAATGTTTTCTCAAATGATTTGTTTGTTTTGTTATCTCTTTTTCTGAAATTATATTAAATTTTCTGTTAAATTGCATTAAAACTGTTAATAGTTTTGTATTTCAGTCGTAATAATAATAATAATTAATATTTAAAATGATATCAAAATCGAAGACATAATAAAGACTTAGATTTCGATTATTTCGATTGAGTTCGGAGTAGTCTTTAAGCCCTGATTTGTGTTTGTTTTCTGTTTGCGATTCGTTTCAATGATTTTTTGGACAACGCTTTCAGTAAAAGCGCTGTTTTGTTGGTCGACTGGAGCGGCCGACAGTCGCGCCGGACATATGTGTGAATGAATGCAAATTAAAGCCTGACTCCGATTCTCAGATACTTTGCGACAGAGTTTGCACAGATAGAGGATCTTATCGCCGACGACCATCTGTTCCCTATAGTTGCGAATGTTATCCAAATCGCAGACACCGATAGCTTTGCGGCCTTTGATACCAAAGCCGCAGATGTGGTTCATCTTATGCTGAGCTAATGCGGTCTCATTGCGGAACTGTTTGCCACAGTTCTCGAGATCGCAGGCATATGTCTGATGTGATTCATTCAAATAGGGATTGATTTGATTGAAGTACGACTCCTCGGAGGCGCCGCTAACAGATGGGATCGTCGGGTCTAAGACTTGCGATGGACTGACATTACTGACAATTTCGATGGATTTAATCTTTTTGCTGGAATTCTCTTTCGAACTGTCAGTTTCTGGAGATTCAGTCGAAGTGCGGACCCGTTTTGTAGAGTTTGTACTTAAAATGGACTCAATGTTAAGCTGCTGTTCCAACACTGACATTGTTGTCGCCGTCAAGTGTTGTCCCTGAATGTGTTCAATGGTTTTGATCAGTACTTTACTCGTAAATTTGCACTTCGGATAAACGCAGAGATGATAATCGACGCCATTCATAGTCTTTGTACTCAAATATTTATCGGCAGTTCCCGTTCGTCGGTTTGTTTCCGACAGATTTGCGTTCAAATTATTTCCAACTTTAATGCCATTTGTCTGCAGAACTGACTGTTTTGTGGCCGCAGAGGCCGCCAATTCTTCGCTACTAATTGTAGGCATATGTTTGCCGACACTCTTATTGTTGAAAAGGTTTTGCGTTAACCCATTCTTCACGAATTTGCACAAAAGGTTCTCATGTTTTAGTAGGTCAGCCGTATTCTCGAAAGTGGCCGTACAGTTGGTTCGGCGACACTGATATGTTTTCTTAGTTGCCACTGGACTCGACTTTACTTCAGTAGCGGTGTTACTAGTATTGGGACTGGAGAGTGGGCTAAGACTTGCGCTGGAAGTGGACGCCATTGAACCTAATCCTAAGTCCAGATTCCAAGTGTCGGACTTCATCTTATGGATGACTTCCTGATTCTGTTTGAGCTTCAAATTCTTTCTATGAGGACAGGTATGCGAATGGATGTGTCTAAACGCGTGCGAAAAAGGGTTAAGTTATTGATTAGTCTAAAAATAGCTTTTGAGGGCTCGGAATAAGCGCAGTGAGCGCCTACTCAATGCCAATCGATAGACAGCCTACCTCTTCATAGCCATGTGGTATCTGGTGATTGCACCGCATTGGGAACCGTTCACAATATATATACACCGATAGAACTTCTTTCCTTCAATGACCACTCGATCGCGATATCTGTTGAGGTTTTCGTTACGACAGGCGCCGATCACGCCTTTCGACCCGTACCCGAATATTCCGAACCCACAGATGTGGTTCTTTTGGTGTTCGCGATAAGTATTGGGGTTTTTAAACACTTTATTACAGAAGGGTTTCGGACACTTGAATTCTACCCCAATGTGCGAAAGATTGATGTGTTGTGCGATCTTTTGACTCTTACGGGTTTGGAACTGACAGACCGTCCCGTTTTGTTTCCAACGACAGAAAAACACTTTCTGGCCGTCGATTACTTGACTTTCGTAGTATTGTCTGACTTTAGACATCGCCGCCAATCCCTTACAGCTCAGGAGAATATTCTCCTCTTTATTACTGATATTTAAGTGATTCTTAAGTCTTTCCTTTTCATCCAAACTATCGTCGAAACCATTTTTTGTATCAAAATTTTTATCATTCAATTGTGAACCAAACACTTGTGAGAGGTTAGCCATAGAAGACAGTCGTTCTAACCATTGCTTTTCATCTAAGATCTGACCCATAGGTTGGAATGTGGACTCAACAAAAGGGGTTAGGTTTGGGGGTCCCGTCAATGGAGGCATTGGTGGAAGTGCCGGAAGAAGGTTTGGAAGGGATTGAGCGCTCTTTGCATTAGAATTTGGTTTTTGCAGCCATTGTTTAGATGTCATCAGTTTTTCCCAATATTTGGTTTCGTTGTAACTCTCGATCTGATCAAAAAGGTTCGCCTGTTTTGGGTTCAGGTGTTTGTTGAGGAGGTGTCGGGAAACTGAGTTCTTTTGGTGGGATTCGAAGCGACAGTCACTCCATCGACAGAAAAAGCGTTCTTTTGAGTCAACGACTCGTTTCTCGATATATAACTCTAAGTCGAGTAAGTCTTTCAAGTCTTCGAGCGCACAGTCCTTTCGGTCAGACTCGGCGCCGGTTTTTATATTTGGCTTCAAATCTAAGACATTCTCATCTATTAAGAGGTTATTTGGAAGAAGCAGTTCGTTGTTATCATTGAAGACAATGTTTGATATGTTTGGCTTCACTTCCATTGACTCTGAAATTTAAGGCAAACACATAAGAAATTGAGCCCTAATTGGAACCGAATTGAATGGGAGGACAATAATTACCGGCTTTTTGTTGGTTGAAGTGTTTCTTCAAGTGTTTAATTATCTCCGACTCTTGTCTTTCGGTTTGTTCGCAGTCATCGTATTTGCAGACGAAGTACTCCTCGGAGTTGAGAACAAATGAGTCGTAATATTGTTTAAGATTTTCATTTAATCCATCGATCGATTCGCTGATAGTCTTTAAGTGATTACTGTTTTGTTGAGAAATCAGATTATTATTGAGTTTTTGTAATGAATTCAAAAACTCTTCGCTTTTAATAATATTAATGAAATCAAAGTCCAATTGATTTTCGTTTGAATTCATTATTAATAGTGATTTTGGGATCAAAATCGATAATAAACTAAATTAATGGCGAAAAGCAAATCATTGGTTCACTAATTGGCGATAAAATGCTAAGACTTTTAAATTAATTGTCAAAACATTTAAAAATAAATTGAAAACAGTTTTTGTGTTTACAAACAATTAAACATAAAAAACAATTCGATTGACAGTCAGTTCGAGTGCTTTAAAAGGGATTGTCTTTGCATTGCGTTTGCGATTGCGTTCACTGAGCACTGGATAGTGAGGCAGAGCTCTGTATTTGACTCTGATATTTAAGAAATTCTTCACCACTCAAAACAGAGATCATTCACACGATTCACTGCAGAATAATATCTGAGCTATTAATTGAAAAATCAATATTACTATCAAATTATTTATTTTGTAGGAAAAGCTCAGCACAAAAATAACACCTATTTATCGAGAAAACTGAGCATTCATTTTGAGGCTAATACCAGAGACACATAGATCCTGTGCTGAGGCTGAACTCGAGAGTGAGCTGAGAATATTTTAGTCCGGTTCATATTTCCAGCTCTGGTAGGATAGAATGACCTTCACGTCATTCCAAGCTCTGGTAGGTTTTGCTGAATAGCTCTGCTCATACGAAATGAATGCTATGCCAAACAACTTCTGAGCGCTGAGTTCGCAACGCGAAAAAAAACCTGATCTGAAAATTGGGGTCAACGCTAACAGTACGGCTATGATTAGCCTGTGCTCAGTTCCACACTCAAATGAAAGGTACTTTTATGGGAAATATACGAAACATATGATAATTAGAGTGAAAAATATTAATGAAAATTATTTTTTTCTCATTCATACAAAACAAGAAATTCTGTCATTTTTATCAATCGGTTAATACTTTACCTTTTGATCGGTTTTTTCGCGAAATTCATTTTGAAATTCTTGATATTCTCTACGAATTTCTCGATTATTATTTACAAAGTTTTTAAGCACTGGAGAGGAGAGAAAAAATTAAGAACAGATTCTGAACTTTGAAACGTTTTTGGAAAAGTTGTTGTTTTTATCGGTAACTAAGCTTTGATAAGACAAGGAACAGCTCAGAGGCACAGATAGCTCTCTGAAAAATTTTAATTTTATAAATGTCTCAAAAATTCTTGAAGAGAGTCGAAAAGAGTCGGAATTTTTCAATGGTATGAATAAAAACTTTGAAAATATCTTTTTTAATGTCAATCTTTTGCTATATTTTTAAAGCTTTCGAATCACATGTTAAGAAAGTGGCGGTTCTCATAGATATAAAACACCATGTTAGCTTTGAAACAATGTACAAAAGTGACTATGATAAATTCACAAAAATCAATAAATTAGATAAATTGAAGACACGTCAACTGAAATAAGTTTAATTTGTGGTAATATAATAGAAATCAATATTCAAGTGGAAATCAATGGAAGATTAGATTGAATTTGATTTAACGAAAAACATATGGAAAATAAATATAATGTATACAAGTATATGATCTGACGAATGAGCGAGCAATTCGAGTCAGGCAAAAATGGAAGTGTTGTACTGTGCAAGGCAATGCAGTATACCAGTGCAGTAGTAGTTTATACTGAGCAGTGCCTGTGCTGGCCAATATAGCAGTGCCGTAGCAATTGCAGCAATCTAGCAATAATAGCACTGGTAAGCATGTTAGGCGCTTACAGGCAGAGCACAGGCACAATTCGCAATATAAGCAATATAAGCATTATAAGCAATGTCAATTATAGACAAACATCTATTTAGGTCTCGCTATCGATGCTATCGAATCAAACGACAGCTGAAACTTATAAATTAGTCAACAGTTTTAGCAAAAGGGCGGATATGAATGCCGTAGAGCTCAGAGCTGTTGAAGATTTTCTCAATGATTTTTCTCTATGTGGGATAAAATGGGATAAACTCAGCATTCAATCAGCAATCAACGAGCAACGAATGAATGAATGCGCTCATTTTGTCAGGCAAACACAGCTCTCCTGTTTTCGAGCACAGCTCTCATTTCTTTTAATAAAGCTATCCAGTTAAATATGTTTGCGCCAAATAGGAAGTGCAATCACTTTTGTTATTATGTCTATAAAAATAACTCTTTTATTATGATTAACACAATGGCCAAGAAGTGCCATATTTAGTCATTAGCTTATTTAGTGTAGCAAGATAAATCTAAATTTTAATAGTTACCTTCGCACAGAACAGAATTAATTCCTAATGATCTGTAATTTGCATGACTAACCACTATTAATTCAAATGTTCCGATCAAATAATTTTCAACTTTTTCAGCCATGAGTTCATTAAATAAACTAATATTTTCAATATTGCAGCCAATAATGTGCTGCAATAATGTGCTAGTTCAAACATTAACCTAAAAAAATGAATTGAAAATTAATTTTCTGTTTTCAAATAAATTAATTCTCAGCGAAAATATTACTCAATATTTTAGTTTTCAATATTAGTATTGATTTTCGTTAATTCTATTCCCAGAATATTCTTGGATTCTTGAATTCTTGCAATTTTTTTCGATAATATGTTTGCTTTAATACACTGTAATTCCAAGTAATTATCGATCGATGGTCACGTGTGTCACCACGTAGGATGATCTTGTATGCTTTCGCCTCAACATTATCGGTGCTCATCATATTTGTCATGTACTGAATCGCCAACTTTTCCTCGTTGAAGATAGTACCTGTGCACATTTATGTCATACGGCATTGATACAGGCAGATTTTTGCAGATAAGAAACGGTTAATTTCTAATTGAATGCGTAAACTCGTGAACCAAATCACGATTCACTGAAAATTTTATAAACAGAACTGAAAAGGTTTGGAATTAATTTCATCTATCGATTGATTGGATAGAAATTTGTTTTCAAGTAAAGTCAAGTAAAAATCTACTATTTTATAGTCACCTGCAACAAATATGTTGCATAGTAATTAGCTTCGTTTCGAAATAAGCAGGTTTATGTCAGCAACAAACATACCCTACGCCAAATAGAGTGAAGCAAATGTTCAATGCCTTGTTTACTGGCTTTAATGAAGTTATCCATGACATTAACGCGTTTCTCTATACTTGTAAATTCAAAGTCGTATTTCTACCCGAATAAATTTGAAATTTTTTAGCAAAACATTACGCAATTAATTCACTTATTTATTAATATTTTTAAGAAACAAATTTTCCTTACATTAGATTTCCTTCAGATTTTTAAAAGGTTTTAATAAAAAAAATGTATCTTTTTTTATATAAAAAGTCATTTCATTCGAAGGCTAAACATTTGTCAGATTTAACTCAAATATTTGAATACAATTTCTATTCTCTCGAGAGTCGAGTCTCGACTAAAACTATGGTTTTTTAGTTTAATATCTGATATCTGATTGAATTCAAAGAAATGATCATTTATTATCCGACCATTAAATTGGAATTTGTTGTGACTGAAAGACATAAATTACAATATCATTGAGTCTACCGCTGAGTATACCACTGATAATCGTCTACTCTTTTCTCGGAATCTATTCGAGAAATCGTTGAAATTCATTGATAAGAATAGCGAATACTTTATATACAAAAGAGTTAATAAAAAGTATTTCAGAGATATACTGATTGCAATGTTATTCATAAGGGAAAGGCTTGAAAAGTTCATTACAAGTTGCAAGATACATATACAAATGTTTTTCTATGAACAATTGCATTGGTGATATAACTTAAATCTATTAGAAGAGGTTTATTCACATTAAGTAAATGTAAGTCAATAATAATATTTTTTCAAGTAGATTATTCTCTCTCTCTCTCTCTCTCTCTCTCTCTCTCTCTCTCTCTCTCTCTCTCTCCCTCCCCTCTATTATTCTGTTCTGTTTCCGCAAATAGTAGTAAAAAAGTAAATTATTTTCTCAGACTTTGAAAAATTATATAAAAGAAATGATTTATTGAACAAAAAGAAGATATCATTTCATACCTGATATGCAGAGTCTGTGGACTCAACTGATCGATGTTTTGTAATAATTTTCATTTTCCTCATTCATACGAGTCTTTCCCGGAAAACATAACTCATAACAGAATAGATGAACAAAATATTCTTCAGATTCAATGATTATATTTATATGAAAATTGCTTTTTATTTGCAATGAAAAAGACATGAGTTTTGATGTAAATTCAGTACAAAAATCATAATTAGATCTTTGAATAGAAAACAATTGTCACTAAAATATTGTTTGAATAATGAATTTTTGCCAAACATTTGACTGAAAATTAAATAACTCTTTTGATTACATTTTCAACGATTGGCTAAAAATAACAGAAAATCAAATAATATTCACATAAATTCAAAAGATTTTTATTAAAATACGAATTAAAAAGTGAAACAATATTTAAATAAAAAACAATTTTAACGAATGAATTAATTGGAAAAAATTTTGGGAAAATAACAGATTTTACGACTAAAACAGGGAAAAAATTGTAATAAATTAATCCTGGATTTGAATTTTTGCTCCGTATTATAACAAACGTTATTCTGAGCCTAAAATACACGAATGTTTTGCGAACACTTGTGCTGTAATTAAAACCCAACAAAATATATCACAAACTTATTTATCTGTGATTTACTTCGAAAACGCATTTTGGGATCAATTGGTTTGTGAAGACTTTGAGGATTTGGCAAAATTTGTTTCAATACTGTTTTGTGTGTTTAATCAAAATGTGTTATTCTGTGTGCAAACGCGTCCTTTGACGCCAATATTTTGCGACAGTCATTCCAATCGCATCTGAATGGTGGCCACAGAGGGGTATGTTCTGTGCGAATGTGAATTACCAACTGATACGACCACTGAGTCTTATACTCGCAGTTCTCATATCTGCAAAAATACTCTTCGATATCATTCTCTTCGATAATTTCGATGTAATTCTCGATATAATAGTAAGTGAAGTAAGCCTTTGAGTATTCAGGTATAGTCTGTTCCCACTTCTGTCCACTTTTATCGACCAAATGTTTGTCAAAATGGTTTTTATAACACTTTTGGTGATTGAATGTCTTCTTACACTCAAACCATTCACACGAATACTGTTCGCCATTTTCTAAAATGTTTTTATTCCTCTTATTCTTTGGTTTGTTTTGTGGTAAATCTTCTTCGGATGAGACCTCTGAATGAGAGCTCAATCTGCGAAGAGCTTCCGCACAACTCATAGAGCTATCGGATTCGTTGGGCACTTCATAATCCAGTTCTTCTTCTTGTTCTTCGGGAGCATTCCATGCATCCAAAACCTGCCACTCTTTGTCTGTTTCCTCATTTGTCGGGTCATCGCATCGATTCATTTCTGGTGATCTCTGATATGAGTTATCTATTGAACTATTATTGGGATTATCTCTACTATTGTCTGAGAAATGGCTTAAAATATGTCTAAAAAAGTCTAATTCTTCGCTTTCTCTGAGAAGACAGTCTTTGCAGACAAACCGATTGTCTGAAGACTTCTTAAAATATTGACTCAAATCTACAGTTAATTTGTATTTCAAATTCAAATCAATATATTTTTGGATTTGAATTTTGATGTAATTATTAGAAAACAATTGATTTCTTTGAAAGCGTTTATTGATTTCAAATTCATTTCTAATAATTTCAATATATTCGGAGTCAATTCGGTTGAGTTTTTTGAGCACATTATTAGCCATTAGTCACACATTGGTTGTACTCAATAACAAAATATATGTTATTTGATAGTTATTTGAGAGTTATTTGAGAGTTATTAATGAATTCTCATTTTTTCATTCAATTTAATTATTTATATCACTTCTGTATTGAAACACATTTTTGTTTTATTTTTTGAATATTTATGTTATTCGGCTGTAAATGTAAACACAGGGACCGTATTCTCAGTAAAAACGGCTTCCAATCAATTTATGCTATCGTTTTTGATTTGAATCTAGTTAATTTAATTAATTCACACTTTGCCAAATAAATTGTTGTTATAGTATTCACTTATTATCTTGTTAAAGTGATAGACGTAACTCTTTAATTACTAACTTCTAGCGATTAAAAAAGAGTTAAAATTCAGTGGGAATGACTGAACGGGCGATAAATTAGATAAGCAAGATAAGTCAGAATACGTAGGAATCTTTATTATCTCGAATTCCTTATTAAAATGGAAATATTGAAACCGGTAATAATGATTGCTTTGGTGACAGTGAAAGGACAGAAGGAATTCCACTAAAAATAATCTTCTCTTGTGTTTGATCGCTAATTAAATAGAGCCAAAAGCAATGTGAGCTATCTAAACTATCTAAAATATCTAAAATTACGCTCATTTAATACATAATTAACTCTTTCCACAACCCTTTCCTTATGTAGTCTTTATCTGAGGACTAATTTTGCCGCCAATAATACGACCGTCAGTTTTGTCACTTTTGTCAATCTTTCGCATTGAGTGAGAAATTGTTAATTTTCCTTCAGATAAGAACCAAGAGTTTAAATCTAACAAAATATCCGCTATTCTCTAAACTTTCCAAAAGACCTTAACAAATAATTTCCTTGTATTTAGTATTTCGTAACCGAGTTATGAATTTCACCGAATTTTGATAAATAAAATAATTTAGTTTCGATTGGATTTTTATTAGCAATAAATAACTTAATTTCCATTACATTAATGTTTTGCTATAATTTCTGTTACAATGAATTTTTCAGTCACTTTACAGCGGCTTTTGAGTAGAAA
>JAQIYB010000517.1:0-11076 GCA_034699325.1 Oribatida sp. Gr-Ori-00743 | reverse complement strand
ATATCTTTGCTTTTAAAAGTCAGAGAAATAATTATAAATCAATCATAGATTGAATGAGGAAAGCATTTTCAGTAAATTTTTGACTCTGGACTTCAATCCATTGAAATGAAAGGTTTTTCAATCAAAATTATTGATTATTTTAAAGGAAAATGTGTTTTAAAAGCCTTCGCTTTTGAAAGTGTATATAAAACCCAATAAAAACCTTTTTTTGTTTCTTCATTTCAGTTAATGTCTGAGTCTTAAGTGTTTGGAAGAGAGCTTTGAGAGGAACTCTTCTGTTGTCTTAAGGATCAAAAGACATCTTTGATTTAAACAAATATATCCAAACATTTGACAATTCCTCTGAATTTTCCGAATATTTTTGAAGAATTTTTATTTTAGCGATAATTTGGTTTCGAATACAAAAATGCTTTTAATGTCTAAAATTTGCTTCAATTCTGATATCAAAGAAATCTAATCAAAGTTTTTACAGTGATATCAATGTTTGTATTATTGAACCGAAGAACACATAAATCTAATTCAGAGTTAATCCAATTTATTCTAAAAATGCGGAAATTTCATCCAAGAATACATACATTTATTTCAAGAACCTTTACCACCAATAATAGGGAATTACATTTCAACCAAAAATTTTAGTAAAAAATTAAGAAACCTATGCTTTACTCAATTCATTCCTTTCTTCACTGCCTTCGAGAGGGATTTGAATTTAATAAAATACTTCTCGTTATATGACTTCAAATCTAATTTGTGATACACTCCTGAGAAGAGGTCTCTCTCTCTCTCGGACTGCATTGAAAAAAGACATAAAAAGAATTGATAGCAACTCTTCTTTTAGTTTATGATATTTTATGTAATTTATGTTTCGAGTGAATGACTTTTTATGTGTTTCCCTCACAATTGGTTCATAAAAGGTGTGAATTAAAGTCTATTCCACTAAATCTATTCACACATGTATTTGAATAGCATTTTATTTGATGGATAATTTAATTTTATCCATTCATTCCTCAATAGATTTGATGTTATTTTTGGAAACGCAATTCACCAAGGAATTTTTATGTGTTTATTCGAATTCATTATTTTCTGCAAGGTTACTTTCGACTGGCCTTTTCTAGATGCTCTCTAAATTCAATTACTGTATTAATATCTCTTATTAATAATCTGCTAGCTTAGTTAAGAAACATTTATTCTTAACCAATGTTACCAAGCTAGTTCAATGATTTTAAACCATTCTTACAATTGAGTTGAGAGGACTAAACTCCAATTTATATAATTGAAAGGCAACCAAAACACAGAAAACAATTTAAGAGAAATGATTTGAAATCTTAAGGATTCTTGAGATGAGTTAAAACAACTAAAAAACTTAAAACAATCGCAAAAATGTGTTTTAAATTAATCGAGAAATCAAATGATTCGTAAAATTTTTGCTTTTCTTTTCTTAAGATCTTTTGAGTTCAATGAACTCTTTAAGGATCATTATATCCAGGAATAAATAAGCCATTTAAGCAAGTAGATTTTATGCTTCATTTAACCTTATTGGTTTGAAAAATCTATGTAATTAGTTCTTAACAATTATCAAGGCTCTCCAATTTTAAACTTAATTCCCCAGTTGATATTTTATGAAAGGACAATTTAAAGTTCTCAATATTCCATGATAAAGAAGCTAATAAAATGCAGGGTCATTTATCGGAATAGTCGATAGTCTTAAATGTATTCAATATTTGAGGAAATCGTCCGAAAAACTAGACTTTCAAAGAGTAAACTCAAATAAATCAAAAATTATTGACAAAAGGCTTTTGAATGCAATACTCGACTCCTTATCGAAGATTTCATAAATTCTCATTCAATTCAATGAAAACAAAAGACAAATAAATATTCATTTCTTTTGCCTAATATTTATAGGAACTCATATTTGAATGGAAACCAATGTTTGATTTTGCCAATGATTCCTATTCTGTGCCACTATTTATATGTATTTATAAGTGATATATGAATTTAGAGAACTTTTGCATTTCATGTCTGTGCGATAAAATTAAATGATCCGTAAAAGAGAGGCAAAAATCTATTAAAAAGCATACATTAAATTCGTTTTCAAAATAATCAGTGTTTGAGTTTACAATAGATTATAGTTATTAATGGCCTATAATTTACTCTTTCAAATGTGGCGGTCGATTGAATGGCGTTCCCCTCAAATTTTGGCTCATATTCTTTAAAATTAATCGTATTTTACCGCTCAGGCTATTAGTGATTACAATGGAAAGTATTTTTGCTTTTTTTCGTCCTTGATTATTATCTAGGTCAACCAGAGCTAATGTAACTTTTAATACTTTTAAGACTTTGAATATCCAAGCTTAAATCAATAATATCAATTTAATTCAATTACGATAGAAGACGGTTCTTGAGAAAATGTTATTCTGTATTATTTTATATGTCCTTGTTCATTTGATAATCAAGATTGATTGACAACTTGTTTGAAGTTTCGAAATAAAAGTTCTCAAAATTCATTTTAATATTTTATTTAAACATTTTCTATGAATATTCTGGAAATTCACGGAAAACAGAGAACAGAATAAATTATTATTGAAAGTGAAAACCATTTTAATACAAAACTCAGTGAAAGACAATAGAAATGAGAGGAAGAGTGAAATCAGAGGAGAATAGGCTTCAAGTTTTTGAATACGTCTGATAAGAGTATATCCAAAACAAAATTTGATTTATTGTTGTTTTCTCTCAAAACTCTCACTAAAAGTGAATTCAGTTTTCATTCAATAATAAAATTCGTGTTAAATATTATTTGTGGTGTTTTTGGGCTCTGAATTAAGATTAATTGTGTCAGAGCTGAGTGTATCATATGGTTTGTCGGGTGGCAAATGTTCAACCCTAACAATTAATATTGAGAGCACTGGTATAACTAAAGTCGGTGCTCTCTATTATTCAGAGCTCTATAAATGTTTTTTGTTGTTTTCTGAATAACATTTAATTAAATATCCATTTGAGATGATTTGCACATCAATTGCATTACGCGAACAGTAGGTCCTCTATTCTGTGCTCTGAAAGGTCTGAGACCTAATAAAAATTATTTCATACGTTAAGTGAGTATCCATTCAGTTAATAGCATACCAGTGCTCCTAAATGAAGAGGTTTTCCAATTTATAATTAAACTAAACGCCAACTTCTCATTAGACTCACTCATAGCAACATTATATTAACGCAAAGCCAATGATATGCTGTGCAGTCACAGCGTGCAGACAATCTATCTATTAGTAAATGGAGCTAAAATGTCCAGGTTTATTGATCTGATACTGTGCTTAGGTGTGAACCACTAATTTTGAGGACATTTTTCTAATATAAAATGAAAGTTAATTTTCAAAACTTTTTTGGTTTGCAATCATTTCAGTCGGAAATTGAAATCTATTTTTGCAGTAAATATTGGCTTAAGTCCGGACACAATTTGAACAGAATTTAAGTCCAACTCATTTAAAAGATAATTATTTATATAACAAATGGTTTTCCGAATTCATAGATGATTTTCATGAAAATATAACAAAAATGAGTTTTGTTTGTTTCCAAGAGAATAAATGATTCATTATTTTTTCGTTTAGTTTTTTTGAACAAAATTTTAGACAACTTTTTGTGTGATTTGACATTTAATTCAATAGAATTAGGATTTTATTTATTATATTTGATTTATAAAAATCATTTTTCTCCACATTTATTGTCGAATAGAGTTATTGTAGAAAAAGCTTTTTCTCCTTAAATCAAAAATTTTGTCGCATTTTATGTCTTCCTTTTGTACAGAATGAGAGAGAGAGAGAGAGAGAGAGAGAGAGAGAGAGAGATTTGTCAATTGAAAAGTTTATGGAATACCCAGGCAATTCAATTATTAATCAAAGACATTTAATAATTTAATTTAGAAAGCATCATTTTATCTTGTGTAAATTTTGGACATTTATTCAGCCTATTTATTTGCCATGTTTGCTAGATTAAATATCTCTTTGTCTTTGAATTGATTGCCAAAATAACCCTTATCAGATAAATAAAGGATAACTTGGTTGTCCACTAATTTTTGAAAGATATCTGAAAGCAATCAGAAAGTGCTATAAATGGACAAAAAGTATAGCGAATCGTATTTTTATCCGAATAGACATTCACTATATTTATCACAATTTAGTGACCAATGGTTTCACTTCTTTTGAATTATCCGTTCAAACAGTTTTTGCCATATTTTGTCTGTGAATTGCGTTCGCCTTATAAGCACTTCAGCCGTTTGGACGACCGTTTACTCAACCATTTTTTCCAGCGCACAGAATAAGTTACACAATGTATATAAAGATATCCAAAAGATATTTGACACACACTTCTTTAGACATATTTCAGGCCTAACGCCAGACAGTGTTTGCACTGGTTTTGCACAAAGAAAAATATTGGGATTTATTTCATTAATAATTTTGTTTTAGGGACAGACATATCGCAAACTGTTGGCCAACAAAAAAGCAAAAATAAGCAAAAAGTTTCACAAAACTTCGGATTTCATAAGGGATGTACAGAGGAGGCGATATAGTGCTTACTTTTATCTAAAATCCAATAAATATTTTCTCTTAATAAATGTAAAAGAGGCTTTAGCTTGGCACATTTTGAAAGGAATGTCTAGAATTGCATTTTATTATAAGCCCTCCCTCTAGTCATCACTGGTTTTCTCTACATTTTTGTTTTTTTCTTGTTTATAGCAATCAATTAAAAACTGTACGAAAAGTGCAAATAAATCAATATTTTAGTAGAAAAGCGAATGAAAAAACTTATTCCTCGATTAGTTTTCCAGATATGTCTCCTTTTTATTCTATTAATCAAATCTTAATCTGTTTTATCACTTTTTCCGACCGTTCTTTTGGTTCCCTTTCCTCGATAACAATGTTTGATAAAAGAAGAAAATTTCATTATTCTTTCAAAAAAGGACCTAGATTATATTCATTAAGTTCGTTTTACTGAAAAAAAATTAAATTAAAACTAAATTAATTGAAAAAATAAATTTAATTAACAAACTTTTTGCACAAATTCGTCACAAAGTAATTAAAAACACAAAATCTTTCCCTAAAAGAACAAAAACAATTTGACAATTTTTTTAACCAAGCATAATCTAATAATTTCAGCGTTTTTATTTTTCACAAATATTTTTAACAAGATTAAATTGAGTTATTAATTCATTAGTGTTATTATTAATTTTTAAATGACTTCTTATGTTATCAAACAATTTTAAATGTTTTCTAACAAATATGAGGGGTAACCAAGACTTTCCATTACATTTTATTCATCCCTGGTTATTTTAATGGATTATTACTTACTATAAAAGTTTACAGAAAAACAAATTCACATTATCTGAGTGCCAAGATCTTTTAATTATAACCACTTGGTTACTACTACATAATAAAATCAAAAGTCAGTGCAAAACATTGAGTTTTATTATTATCCAGGATAATTTATCCACTTATTTGTTGGTCTCTGAAGAATGGTTTTCTCTGTCAGTGTTTGTAAAGCGTTTCTATATCTTTGAAAAATTCCGTTTATTTTTATTACTGAAAAAACGGAAAGAATTGCTTTAATTTTTAATGAGATTTTCACTAATCTTTGAATTTGGAAATTCGTTTCACTTGAAATGAATACAATGTTTATATAAAGACCAGGGATGGCTAATGTGTCGCAATTTGATTGGGGGGATTGAAGTAATTTGATTGTAGTGTGGGGTATAACGGCGGACACATTCGAAAAGTCTCGAAAGAGCTAGGTGTTTATCGATAGACTAATGTTAGCATTTTCATAATTCTAGGGGGTTTTGGCAATACCTTCCCCTTTAGCTATCCCTGATAGAAGGCAAATGAAATTAAATGGAGTTTCACTGAACTCATGAAAGTTTAATCTAATTTTAGAGTTAAAGGAATGAAAATCAATTGCAATTCGAGGCTTACCATTCAAATAAATTTAATTGGACAAGTTCAATTCTGTTTTAAAGGTATTTGTAACGCACTAATTAATCCCATGAATTTTTATTCTTCAATTTCTATTGTTTGAGCTCGATTCAAATTAGGTAAAGTGTCAAGAAAAGCTAAATGTAATTGAATTGATCTTGCCCAAATAACTAACATTGATAGACATAATTGAAAAATAAATTTAAAAAATTGAATAAAAGCTCGGAATAAGTTATTTATTCAATTTATCGGATGTATCCCAAAGGGTATTCATAACCCTTCATGTAAGCACATTTTGATATTAGAAAGTAATCTTGCTCAGAATCAAGTGAAATGATCAATAATTTTGAACAAACAAGGTTAATTCACAAATCTTTTATATCAATTGTTTTTTAAGGTATTGCATAAAATTACAATTTAATTCAAGTTAAAGAGGAACGGGAGGAGGATGGGGTAGGGAGAGAAAAAGAGTCATAGGAAAGGAAGTAATAAAATATGAGAAGTGTTTGCAATGAAAGCAAAATATTACTCATATTTATTAGAAATGAGTCTCTCATCGGCCCGAAGGCAATGATCGGGTCGTTAAGTATAACTTCAGACTATTTGGTTGGAAAGAGAGAGACCAATGAAAAACTTAAGTCTTATAACAATTGTGATGTCTATTCCTAAGTCTGTCCATCGAACTGACCAAACATTTTCTTGTTTCGCTTCATTTGATTTTTTCAAGGCTTAAGAATTTGACAAAAACTAAGTGAAAGTATTGCCAAACAAAGTGTCAGTAAATTTTCGGTTTCGATAATCTCTTATTTGATGGGCTTTTGGTTAGAATGGAGCCAATCATAAATCGATTGATAAGTCTGTCCTCTCAGCTCTACGGCTCACTGTTTATTGAAATTGAATTTTGTTTCGATCAGAAAATACTTTTTTTTAACTCAAAATTTATTTTTGCCTTAAATTGAAGCAAACGTTTGGCACAAAAATCGTTACACGAAAAAAGCCGATCCTTTCGGAAATGGGTTAACCCTCTGATGGTTATCAATGCCACCAGAGTTTTCATAAGGCCAACACGTACTCCATAAGTTGGCAATGTATCAGCCGGTGCTAATCAATAGGCTATTTGTGGTTCAGACGACTCGATCTATTTTTTTTAATAATAAAAAAACTCCTTCGAGACTGTGATGGCATACATTTGCGAAGAATAGCTCTTCTTTTGCACAGCACACCACTTAAATTGCATACCATTCCGCTCTCCTTTTGTTTTATCTGCAATTTTGTCTCAAATTTAGGGAAGAGTTGTGTTTTTGATGGAAAGGCTATGTGGAGAGCGTTGGCTCAGAAAAGACAACAAAAAGTCTGAATATTTATGCTAAAGAACACATTGAAGATATAATATGCCTCAACTCAATGTGCTGTGCTATGCTTTACTCTATCTGTTCCCCACTATGTAATCAGTTATTCATACAATAAGCCATTGCGAGAACCCGGAGCTCACGGTTTCGTTTCTTATCTAAAACTAAGGGTTGAATAAATATTTTATGACTCAGGACTCTTAAACATTTTTAACGGTACGAAGGGAACGGGTATTAAACCATTCTGTGCCTCAACTACTCCTTAGATTGGAAATTCTTATGCAATGGAAATGTTATTCAATCGATTCTATGAATAAATTTCAGTTTTATTCACTGTTTTTCTCCAAACTATTTATATTAAGTTTTAAAATATTTTTATAAATATTATTATTATTACCGAAAGTATACAAAATTGTATATAAAATGTATTAAAAATATTATTTATTTAAAGAATTTTTCTTCCGTTAAATTGGATTCAAAATTAAAATTATTTTAAGATTTAATACAAAATATTAATAAAATATTTTATTTACTTTCGATTTATTATTCTGTGAACTGAAGAGTAGATTAGATTTGTTTTCCGTCTTTGGTCTTCATCCAGACCTGTGCGTCAATGTGTTTGTTCACCGGTATGTGTAGGAGCGGACACTTTTCCTCAAGGGAACAGTTGGTTGTGCGCCAGTAATAGCACTCACCCTTATTGTCCAGAGGCTGCTTCGGGCGGCAAAACTTGAGCTCTGTCTGGTCATTGGTTGGCGCAAAGAACAGACGTAACGGCACCGGCTGTCCATTTTGGTAGTAATTGATGTCAGTGTTGACACTGCACTGGAGTTTGGCGATGGCCTCCACCGGCGACACCGGATTATCAAAAAACACCCAAACAGAAGATCGGGAGTTACGGATCGGTTCAATGCCTTTGACTCTACCGAAAACGGAGAACCTCTTCATTAAAGCCTTTTTGTTATCGATGTTCACGTTTTCGACTCTCAATCCGTTATAATTCCAAATATTTGTCGGTTTCGTCAGCTTTTCGGTCGGTTTCAAAATCGATGTCATTGTCAACGGCTTCGGCGTCGCTGTCGTTCCCACTATTGACGTCATCGATGGCTGGTTGTCTGCCAACTGAGCCCAAGTCCGCGCTTTGTCCGCATATTTGACTCTGACATCGAAAGCAGAGGTTTCGGTGTTTGTGTCCAAAGAATTCAATTCATAACAATTATTATTAATATTATTATCGGTTGTCTCCAACGGAGTGAACCTCTTATCCAACAGTTCCACAACACATCCATTAGTGATGACCCGTTCGGCTAAGAGTCCATCGATCGCCTCCCGAATAGAGTCATAATTATTGGCGCCTTTGAGTGCCGTCTGTTTATCAAAACCCATGTCTAGGAGTGCCGTATATCTCATTCGCAACAACTCCTCTGCGGTTTCCGCACAATTGGGGTTCATTTGTATCACATGTTTATACGTGTCCTCAGCTTTAGTCCACTCCTTAAGACCGGCCAACGCTCGGCCTTTACGGAAATAACACTTTTCGACACTACTATTGAGACGAATGGCTTCCTCGCTGTCGGACAGACATAAGTGGTATAACTCTGTCTTCTCGTAACAAAAGGCTCGGTTCAGATAAAAACGATAATCAAATGGAAACAATTCAATGGCTTTGGAGAAGAGGTCGATAGCGCCGTAGTATTGGCCGGACTCTGCCTTTTTGTTGGCCTCCGAGCCATACATAACAGCTTTGCTTCGGAGCATTACTTTTGTCTTATTTATGGACTACTTTTCAGTTCACAATTATCACAGATTTGTCTGTTTTTGACCACAAATTATCTTAAAATTGATTTACTATTCGTTGAATTTAATTGATTTGAAAATTTTAAAGACTTTTCTGTTTTGTAATACAGTTTGAAGTCTATTATTGTCTCGCGATTTGAAAAATCAAACTTTACTCATATCAGGGATGTCTGAAGTGTGGGAATATAAATTCACCCGATTATTGAGCTTTTCTTATCTCTTTCAAATTTCCATAGAATTACCCTTCAAATTGAAAGAGAGCTTAATTGATCACACAGAATGACCCATATTCACCCAGGTTATTTCATGTGTATCACTGGTTTCATACTTGGATTTTAAGATTTTGTTAAATAAAAGTTATATATATTTTGGTTTTAAATATAATTAATTTGACATTTAATCTGATAAGAGCTTCTAATTTCCTGTATTCTCGCTCTACATGAGTACGTGCCCCGAATGCGAGCACAGAATAATTTGAGCGCAGAACTCACTTCTCATTCATTATTTAAATCCAATTTTGAAACGAAAAATCCGCTCAATTTGTTATCAAAACGAAATAACTATTATTTGCATAGAATTTAAGGTTAAATTTCTTTAACATTTGCTTCAAAAGTCTTCAAACAAATTCTTAATGTCATTAAAAGTAATATTAACCGTTATTTTCAATTTAAGACATTTGAAGAGAATATCATTTTACTCTTTTGATATCAATACCAGTGTTACCAAGATCACTTGTTTATAAAGCTGTCCAAACAAGCAACTTGGACATTTTTGGTCTCAAAATGTGTTATAATATATTTCTAAATAATTATTTGATTCCTATAAAGATTTTTTTTATGTTATCTAAATATCCTGGTTAATAAATGTTGGGCTAAGTAAATAGACCTTGGCCATTTAGCTATATATATTTTAATAAAAGTAGTTTCACGTTTTAAACAGTGAAGGATGAGTTCCTCCAAAAGATAAGACAAGTCTAAAAGTAAAACTAATATTTAAAGTTTATTCAAAAGAAGAAAATTTAATAAATGCATCAAAAACTCAAACTGGAGGACACACATAAAAAGCTCAATTTTTTGAATATATTTTGCTTATTCCTATTCAAAATAAATTCCTATTTTTGCTCAAAAAAGGACAACAAATCCTTAGTTTTGTTTCTCAAACATTTATTTCAATATATTCTCGTCGTATAAATACATTTAATATATTCCTATTTATATGTGTTTTTAAATGCCTTCAATTGTTTTAAAATAACAATTGCAGAACTCTTCTCTCTCATCCACTCTCACACTCCTCTCCTACCTCTCCCATTCCTTCCTTTTCTCGTGTATTTGCAATAAGCCCTACATTAGAGGCAGTCCTGTAATGCAAAAGAGTATCATTTGAGGGGTTAAGCGAAACAAAAATACTTTGCATTCCCAATGTCTTTACAAATTCTGTAGCGAACAGAATAAGAACCGAAGAAAAATCCAAAGTCTTTCCCGTCTATTAGGGCTTAACTTTTCTTTTGTTAGTTTTTCATTCGTTCCGTTTTTCCTATTCCTTTCCTCTCGTTTTTCTCTCGCAAAACAAGACTATAAGTTTCGGATCTATTTTAATATTATTAGGATTTGGAGTTCAGTCGTCTTTTCTTTCTTTACTGAGAGCTAACTAACCATTACTGCCACCACTGCTGTCTGTGCACTGTTATTGAGTCAGTGTATCGACTATTGACTTTTCCTTACTGTTCTTCTGTTTCCTTTTTTCATTCTGTGCTTTTCTTTGGTTTAAATTTATGCCATACTTTAGATAACTATTGATATGAAAGAGGTTTTAAAGTTTGTTAGTCTTTATGTCATAGGTTTTCATTAAATTTCTTTCTCCAAACACTGAAAACGAGTCAACAAATTCTTATAAGACTTTCCTATAAAATAGTGAACACAAAACCAAAACGAACGCAACTTTTTTATGTTATTTTTTGGATAAAATAAATTTAT
>JAQIYB010000516.1:0-11107 GCA_034699325.1 Oribatida sp. Gr-Ori-00743 | reverse complement strand
AAATAAATAAGAAATGAATGCAAAAGAAGTGAAGACAAAACAAATCACAGTTTTTAGAAAAGATTTAATCAAAGTTTTCATAAATTATACAAATATTGGAAAATATATTCAAACAAATGTTGTGATGAAAAGTGAATAAACTTTTAGAACAGAAATCATTTGAATTAAATTAAAAACTAATTAATGACTAAATTAAATATAAGTTAATATCAAAGCTCTTCCCTCACGTACTTAGGTTTGAGCTCTTCTATCCTTTTAATGAACTCAGACTTTTCGATACATCCGTCGCAGACTTCGTCCCAATCATTGAGTATTTTCTTGAGGTCCCGAACCCGTAGTTTCTTTAGATCCACAGTTTTCAAGTCAATTGTCTTCTCTATAAGAATCACAAATTAGAATCGAATCAAATAAAAGATAAGAGTTGTGAAGACATACCATATCTGAGTTCACAGATCTGAGAATCCCTTTTGACTAACTTTTCGCAAATCTTGTCTGCGGGTAACCCCCAACTCAACGGCTTAGACATTTCCCCCAATATTTTGGTGGCCGACTCTTCCAGTCCTCCGATATAATAACACTGAATACAAGAGTTATTTGATTGGATCCAAACAACAGTTCAAAGAAGACTTACGAATCGGTTTTCAGCCTTTTTTGTGTCCAAACATAACTCTCGGAACTTGTCTTCGATTTTATTCGGATCTGACTTTTCGGTTGAGTCGAGTCTATTAATCAATTTGTTTACGACTCCGACACAGACTATCAAAGAAGTCAACGGTTAGTACCCACAGAGTGACCACAAATTCATGATTAAGAGGACATACCTTCGCATTGGCCTTCGCGCAGACATTGAGCCGTTCGCCACAATTGGCAGCAAAAAAGTAATGCAAACAAATTAAGGACAGAATAATTAGTCATCGCTTAAGTGATGATCAGTCAAACGATTTATTCAATCGATTGTATTAAAAGAGTGAAGAGTTTAATGAAATCTCAATTAAATTGAATCAAATTGAAAGTGAACTCTGAATACCAGACACCGGTCTATACGTCAGCACAGGTTTGGATGTCTGCCATTGGCTCCAAAACTCCATTCTTGACGTAATGTCGCAAATAATTGGATTCAAAAGTGTTTGAGAGTTGTGTCAGTCGTCCATTGGATTAGAAGTAAGCGCTTCCTTTGAATGGACAGCCAATAAGGGTTTGGCGCTATTACTCACTTCTCTTCAATAATGGCTCTCTTTTTCAATCAATTATTTTAAACAAAAATATTTATTTTTCGTCACTTTTTAATGTTTACATCATTTTATTGACCATTTTATTCAATTATTAATCATTTTTACTGTGAAACTGTTGTTTGGTTTTGTTTTTTAATCCATTTGTTGACAATTAAGTGATAAAAGATAATAAAATGAGTGAAAATGTGTCACCAAATCCGATGCGAAAACTCAAACAAACGAAACTTATTTTCAATAAAAAACAGGAATTAATACTCGATTTAAATCCGAAGAAAAATCAAAAATCCATTAAACCATTGATGAGTACAAAAAGGATTAAAAAAGACGAGACTCCAAACGATATTGAAATCGTCTCTTTGGAGACACCAACAGATACTGAGCCTCGAGTCGACCCTCGACTCGAAGACATTACTGTTGACCCCAACAGTGATGACATTATTGTGATCGATGACAATACTGACGAAGAGTTACCGCTCGAAATCAAATTAGAATTGATTGACGACTGTTCCGCCAATAATCCGACCGTCAAAGCGCTAAAAAGTGTGGATCTCCTCAAAGAAGAGTGCCTTTCATTGGGTCTCGTTTTGAGTGAAGAACTCTACGATTACTGCAGTGATTCTGAAACTGAAGAGTCGACCAGTGATTCAAAAAGTGGTAACTTTGAAGTCGAATCGATTTATGATTCGCGCGTAGACTCCGATAGAATCACATATTATTTGGTGAAATGGAAGAATTGGTCCGAAGAATACAATACATGGGAACCGCTTTCAAATCTGAAAAATTGTAGAAAATTGGTGTTTGAGTTCAATCACATCAAAACCATCAAAACTATGGAATCCAATCGAATGGATATTTATCACAATTACTATAAGTTAAAGGGAATTATTGAGGATGTGATCGAAAGGAAGGTCCCTTTTGATGTGTTGACCACTGTTTTGTTGGTATTCAATAATATTAAACTCAAAGACTTTAATTATACGAAGGCTTTGATAAACAAAATGCGAATTCAACTCAAAGAACGACAGCTTTCACTCATTGATAAGATCTCAGAGATAGAAAAGACTGAGAAACGAGTGGATCAGATGGTTCTTCTCTACAATCAACTTATCGACGATTTAAATGTCAAAAAACGATTCGACACTTTTGACAAGTTTTTCGAATTCTTTGTAAAACGAAGACAAACAGAGTTTCAATTGAATCGATGGGAGAATGAAATCAATAAAATTATTCTCAAACAAAAAGAGGGACAAACTGTTCGCGTTGAGAACCTGGTCGATTGTGAAGTCCCACTTCCGGTCTTTGAATATATATCTAATTGCAAAACAATGGATCCGAATATTGTAATAAACGACGAGCCGCCCATCTTTTGTCAATGTGATGACTGTGAGACACAATCTTCAGAGTGTTGTGTCGCCACAAATCAGTCCCCTATTAATTACACGAAAAACGGAATCCTTAAGGACTCGCGAAACAACAGAAACCCAATCTTTGAGTGCAATAATAAGTGTAAGTGCACTCAGGATTGCATCAATAGAGTCGTACAGAAGGGGCGAAAGGTTTGAATAAAAAACTAAAAATTTAAACTAATTATCGTTATTTTCAGCACAAATTAGCCATCTTTAGAACTGACGACGAGAGGGGTTGGGGAGTGCGCGCCCTCGAACCCATAACAAAAGGGTCGTATGTTATGGAATATGTCGGCGAAATAATATCTGTGGAAGAGGCCAATAAACGCGGCCATATCTATGACGCTGAGGGTCGGACTTATCTCTTCGATTTAGACTTTAATTTGGACGAAGAGGCAAAATATACGGTCGACGCCACTCAGTGCGGAAATGTCTCCCATTTTGTTAACCATTCCGTAAGAATATTTTCAAACATTGATTAACTTCTAAAACAGTATTACTTTTAGTGCGATCCAAATCTGGATACGAGCGCGGTTTGGGTCAACAATTTGGACCCTTTTATGCCTCTCCTCGCACTGTTTGCAGTCCGGAACATCAGACTCAACGAAGAGTTAACTTTTGATTATAAAATAAATGGTATTTTCAACAATTATTTATTGATTACTATTGATATTTGTGTTCAGTCCACGGCGTCACAGATTCAGACCAAAGTAAAGATAATTTGGACTCAGCTATCATTTTGGACAGTGATGACGATCTGACAGAGAAACCACTTCGAGTGTCCTGTCGTTGTGGAGCCAGAAATTGTCGACAATACCTCTTTTGACTTAAATTAATATATTCTTTAAATATTGAAATCATTTGTATTTATTTGAAATTCGATATTAAACACAATTTTATTCATAATTTATTGGATTAGTGTTTGACTTAAAGGCAAATAATGAAAAGTAAAATAATATTATCGATGAATAAATTGAAGGAATGATTTCTTAGTCGAAAATAAATGAAATTCAGAAAAAAGACTAAATATTTATAATTTGTATAAAAAGAAGAACCGCTTTTGGGGCGGATTTCTATGAAACTCAGAGTTAGAAGACTGTAATAGAGTTTTGATTTCGAGATTCGAATCAATTCTATGATTGAGAACATAATTAGCAGTGAATACGCGAATGGCTATAATGACTGACCGATTGTGAGTATGCAATGAGTGGTCACTTCTTGAATGAGACCTGTAATGGTTTACCACTAAAGTTATAGCCATTGAGAGCGGAAATGGCGTTTACGGCTTCGTTATAGTTCTTCATTGTAACGAAGCCGAAGCCTTTACTCTCTCCTGACTCGCCTTTCCTAATGACATTGACTCTGACCACTTTGCCATAATTGCCGAACAGTTCCCCTAAACTGTATTCATTAGTTTCTGCCCCTATATTGTAGGCAAACAGAATGTAACCGCCCTTTTCAGCACTGAACCCATTGTCCATATCTCCCATACCATGCATTGACATTGGAGGTGGAGGAGGGGGAGGTGGCGGTGGGGGAGGTGCTGGCATTGATGCCGACATTGGGAGAGGCGGCTGAACCGGACTCGGATTGTAGGCTAATGGCGCCGAAGAAGTGTAGCTTTGGTATGACTGCAATGATTGATGAAAGTTTGGCATTGGATTAAAACGGTGCTCTCGATTCATATGAGACATATGTCTCATCGGTCCCGAACTGCCGTACCCTTCATATGGCATATGTGAGTATGAATAATCTCGTGCTGTTCCGTAAGGACTACCACTAGAATTGCGACCACTTTTTGCGCTATGACTTCGATTCTGTAATTATTAAGAATTTGTTCCAAAAATTAGTTTATATCAAAGAATCTCTTATTTTAAGAAATTTGATTAAACAGTAATTATCTCTCAATTCATAAAATGTTATCATTTGTTATATTACTCTAATTATTATAAGAATTAATTATTGAATATATTCTTATTTGTTAACATGTAATCAATGACCGGAACCACTGAACCACTCCTTTCAAACATTTCGCTTAAATATAAAAAGAGGGGAAATTGTGAGAAAAATAGTCATTAAATTCATGTTTTACTACAATTAAAAGTAATTAAAACAAAAATTACATAAAATAACAATTTGTTTGAAGCGATTGAGTGAATAAAAGCGCGAAAATCTTTAAAATTAAGAATAAAAATAATGAGTAAAATGACTAACTTTTTGGTTGTTATCGTTTGCGAACTTCACATTAAGTCCTTCGACGGCTCCGGGAAGTACTTTGCTATCCATGGCTTCGATAGCAGAGATGGCCTGTTCGTGGAGATCGTAGAGAACGAACGCCACTCCTCTGTTGCCGACTATTCGGCACTGAATAATATCTCCAAACGGAGCGAACAATTCCTTTACGTCGTGTTCGCTATAATTTGTGGGAAGATTCTTGACATAGAGGTTGGCCTGTTTGATGCTCTCCCCAGAGGGTCGAGCAAAAGCAACCTTTATCTTCTTGTGCTCTACTAAATGGCCATTAAGTGTCTGAATGGCGCGTTCGGCGTCTTCTGGGTATAAGTAGTCTACAAAACCGAAGCCATAGGAATAACCGGTCGACTTCTTGCGGATTATTTTTGCGGATCTGATGTCTCCTATTTGTGCGAACAAAACTCTGAAGTCTTGATCTGTCATTTGTTGCGGTAAATAATTTATTATAAGATTAGTCTTCGAGTTATCGATTCCAAGTCCGTCGCCATTCGTATTGTTTGAAGCCATCGATCGCTTCGAAGACATTTGGGACGAAATGCTCGACAGTTGTCTCAAATTATATTAATTTTTATAAATGAAGTCAAGAATGACATCAAATCAAAGGATTTTTGTCATTTTGTCACAAATATCGGACAAATGTGACAAAAGTCATCGCTTCTGTCATTTCACTGCATCGCAAAGAAGTAAATATTTGCGAGGATTACAAAACTCGACGTCTATTAAAAAATCATTAATTGTGTCACACTTTACATAAAATTCATTTAAATACAAAATTATTGCAATTATTTAAAAATAAGTTTAAAATAATTGAAAACAACGAAAGCGTGGATTCAATTGAGTTTACTGTTAGACAATATGAAGGGCCGAATGCTCTCAACAGCCGCTCCGGTCATTAGACAACGTTACGGCTCAACACATGTTTGACTCCACTCATAATATTTATTGAGAAAATCGATTACATTTCGCTAATATCATAACGTTGTGTACGAACGAGTCATTTATCTCTCATTCTGTGGCTTTAAATGCGGCGAAAAATCTCTAAAATATTTGTTTTTATCGATCGCTTCAATTGTTTTGATTTGTAAATAACCGATAGTTTTGTCTTTCGTTCGCTTTCTTTCAAATCCAAAGTTAGACTTCAATACAAATTCCAATTATTTATATAAAAGTTATTCATATTTTTCTTATACTATGACCCATGGATGACCATGCTCAAACTTGTTGCGTGAATCCATAATGAAGTTAATGTTCTAATCGTTGATTTAAGCTCTCATTCAACGCATATTTTACAAGTTTATAGCTCTAAAACTACCATGTTTATTTGAGACTATTTGAGTGAGATAATTAGAATAAGAAAGGCTACCTTGTTTCAATTCTAATATCAAGTTAATCTCTCGATAGCATACAAGAAATTAAATTATATTTTCTGAAAAAGAAGAGTGAACTCCAAAAGAGCGTCAGAGTCTTCTGAACAGCCTTTTTATGAATTGTCAATTGTACTAGAACATTTATAGAACATTTATTGACAATTTGTGATATAGAAAAAGCATCGATAAAAGGGTTATTCTGTTGATAAAAGGGTAAACAATTTAGATTCTAAATAATAAACTAGGCAAATTGTATGCTAACAAGTTTAGTGATTGTTAGATACGAAGACAAACAAAACCGTTCCGTCGATTGTCAATAGATTTGATTACTTAAATATTAGTGGTTTTTCTCCACACATTTTACATTGTTTATAATTAAAAGGTTTCTTATGTATAAACTCTGTATATATTTGAAAACTATGTTAAGACCCATTTGTTTACATTACTTTTTCCCCATATTAGGCAATACTCTCACAAATGGTTTGCAAGTATATGAATCATATAATATGACCAGGGTAAAACCACTTCACTGATATAGCCTATGAGTGTATACTAACCATTTAAATGGTATTGGTCTTCTTTGTGCTTACCCTGTTAAATTTTATAATGTGAATAAGGTTTTTGTTATGTAAGGGTAAACATAGAAATCACATTAAAATTCATTTGTATTATTTCGGTTGAAGCACACATTCTTTGCAATCGTCTGCACTAATGCTGTGCCGTAAGAAATAAAGAAAACCAATTTGTAGACTTGAGGGGAGTCTTTAAATTGTGATTAATAAATGTGGAAATCAGTTATAATCAGATCCTTTATCAAAGATGTAAGAGTTGTGCGCAACTGTTTTGGGCATCACTTGAGATGCGGACAAATAATCGATAGAATAAAGTTTATTGCATTATATGTTCTGAATGTCAGTTCAGAGCTTAAGACTGACACCCAATGGACGAACGCAACCGTAATCACAGTCATGTATTTCCTCTATAATTCGTTTGCAATCACTTAATTTGTTTCACTCATCCGAACACATATTTTAATGTAATTTAATATCAAAACGATTTGAATCTTAAATATTTTATATTAAGAAAAATTACAAAAAACCAAATGTTTTATGAAAGCAATTATTCTGTGATTGACTCTAATTTTGATGCTTTGGAAGACTCCGAACATTTTGAGGTAAAATATAATCTTTCGTTTTCTCCAAATTTTTAATAAATCTCTAATTTCACTATAACTATGCTTGATCATTTAAGTATTAGAAAGATTGTGACTAAATTGTACTAAAAATAGATTAGAAACAAATCATGAAATCATCAGAATTTTAATTTCAACGCATTTTATTAAAAACATTTAAATATATGATTAGTGGACCCAACTTCAGCTAATTGAGTCTGGGTATAATTTAAACCTAACAAGTTGTGTTGCGCTTTTTTCCTAGTTTCTAACTTTTTATTGTATCATTTGAATATAAGTGGCATTTTCATCTAGAACATATAGAACATACCAGGGTATACACATTTGTAATTTATTCCTCTGTTTTATGGCATTGATTGGAGTTATTCTTAAGAGTTGTCTCTAAAGAGCTATACTTTCAAAGAATATAATTTACTACAAAATTGTTGGCAAACAGTTGTATAAACAGAAATGAATTCAATATATATGTAAATGTGTGATAAGATCTCTAATAAATTGAACTTGTATATTTTGTATATTTTCAGATTTTCGAATGAACTTAAAGAAAACAGAACTGAATTATGAATATCTGTTCAATAGTTCTATTATTAAACATAATGTCTGTGTATTTCATGTCATCGTTTGCTGCCGTCAGAAGAAGTAAGTATTTATAGATAATCTATAATTATATAAATAATGACAATCAATAACCTATTAATTGAATGCAAAAGTCGGCGCATCTATTAGTTGCTATTCGTGCAGCTCTCGCAACAAATCTGACCCCTATTGTGCGGACCCGTTTCACCCGGCTATGTCCAAATATATCGATAACTGTAAAGTGCCAAAACAGCACCACATTGGAGTATTTCCCGCCCGATTCTGCGTCAAAGTTACAGGAAATACAGGTTAGTATCGATTCTTCAAAATCATTTACACCTTAATTATCACTTTTGAGATCTGCTCAATAAATAACCAGGTCACTTACTTTTACTTTTAATAGCTTTAAGATATTATCCAAATAATTATCAAGGTTGTTTATTCGCGTTAACCTTTTCAACTTTCAACTTTCAAAATTTTCAAGATTTTAGTAAAATAGACAATTATTGTCAGGATCAATTAGAACAAGTAAAATGAGAAGAAGTTTGAAAGTAATCTTGCTAATTTTATTTTGAGAATCGATTTCAAATGATATTCTATATAAAAATCGCTGAAATGGTTTGAAAACTAAAAGAATTGGTTTTTATGGTTAAGTTATAAATAAAACTAAGTTTTGCTTAGAATTTATTTCTAAAGAAAAAAGAAAAATCGATTAATTAGTTTTGAAGTTAAAAATAGTGAATCAAAACTAATCTGAAAATCATTAAACATAGTCTCAACTGGAGAAGAGCTGGTGATCCGGGCCTGTAGTCTTGAAAACATGGACAACCAGTGCGGAAACTTCAAGTTCGAGAAAGATACTCTCCAGGCAAGTATTCTATAAATTAGAGCCCACACTAGAAAGTGACAAATCATTGTTTAGGGCTGTATATTGACGTGTGATTACGACGGATGCAATACATCCCTTGACGTTAAATTACATTCAATTCAATTCAATGGCATTTATTTTGTTTTATTTGTCATTATTTTAATAATTTCAAAGCAATTACATCCAAAATGAGTTAAATTGAGACCAAAATTCAAATCATTGCAACAATAATTGCTATTAGATTAGGGACTGACCTCTTTTTAAACCTATTTAGGAATCGATTGATTGGATTCTTTTAAATCTCAAACTTATTTCTATATAAACTCATAATTTATATAATAATATATATATAATGTTCTAAAATAAAATGTTCTAAAATTCTGATGTTATTTAGAGTTATCTTAATTCTCATTAATTAAACATAAACTCAATGCCTATGATTTTAGTCCTCATCCATGGGCTCTGACAGATCAGACTGAGTCAAAGTCTGATCCATTACGTCAGCCACAGAATCGTCAGTCATGTCTGTGTTGTTATCAGTAGTGTTACCATTATTTCCACAAAAGTCATCCATCGGTTGAGTCATCTCTTCATCGGTTGTGATTCGCATTTCGTTATTATTGTCTATATTTGGTATCAATTGATTATTTTGCGACACATTTGCGGACTCTTCGACTGACAATTTGCTGTCTGAAGGGCTTAAAAGAATATCACTTCCAATCAGTCTTTCATTAGAAGTATTGTCTGTTTTCACGCTCTCATTATTTTCAGTCTTATTATCAATGTTTGGAACTGAGCTCTCACTCAAAGTTTCGTTCATTTTTGTCTCGTTTACATCTCTTTCTTCTTTTGCCACTTTTTCAACGCAATCATTAGTTTTGTCTGAATTGTCACTTTTGGACTCATTTTCTGTCTTTTGGGACAAATGTGTGTCAATTTCTGAATCAGTTGTGATTTGATTGGAATCAATTGGTTTCGATTCATTTAAAACATTATTTGAAATGTTTTGATTTGAATCCTCTTTAGTTTCAGAGACAATCGTCGAACTTATATGAAGAGAATCTTCTTTATTGCTATCGACAGCGCTTCTCGAAGTGTTTATTGTCTCCATTAGTGGACTGGAAGTAGTCTCGAAGTAGGTTTTCGTTTCTGAACCGCTACTCAAAAGATTATCGCTAGAAGTGGATGAAGTCATGAGAGACAAACTCGAAGAATGATCGTAAGTATGAAGATCTGAAACCACTGACAAAGGAGTAGAGGGTGTGGTTGCGAAGACTGTGGTAAAACTGTCCAATTGTTGGAGTGGAGCCAAATGTTGGTTTGGGGGCGAATTCGATAAAGGAGTTGAAAGAGGCATTGAATTGGGAGACACTGGACTCGACAAATGGTGAAGTTCTGAATCATTAGAGCAGTGAATTGCCATTTGTTGGTCACAAATCACATCCGCCATTCCATTCATTAAAGAAGTGGAGGGACTACTCAAATGGGAGTTAGAAGTCGAATGAAGTGAAGAAAAGAGATTTTTAAAACTCGAAGTCGAATATTGAGTAATGAATCTGTTGGACAACAAAATTAGGGAATACTGAGACAATTAACAAATGACTGACCCGTCCGCAGATTTTGGTTCGACAGTCGTCACGACTAAAATGTTTTTCTCGATTCCGCGCATAAACTTATCGCTCCTTTTGTAGTGTTTCGACGGATTAGTTATGAGTTCACAGATTCGCTGAACAGTGAACGGCGCCGAACAAAATGTGTCGACCGCTGTCAGGATCTGTTGTTTGAGTTCTTCGAAGTCAAAGGGTCTGACATTCGGTAAGGGAATCAAATGGTCGGTCGGACACAACTCATTGAACTCATTCATAACTAATTCTAATTTCCGTCTCAATAAAGGCTGTAATTTAATCCACGAAAACCTTAAAAATAAACAAAATTATAATTAAGTCAAAAGTAAGTCTCAAATCAATTGATGATTAATGAAATGTCACTTACATTGTGTCCCCGTTTTGGGCAATACTTTCTAAATATTTATTCAAAATTAGAGGAATTTCTCCGCTTTTCTTCTGCTCGAAGTCTGAAAAATGCAATTAATTAGAAATCAATACTAATTGGGAAATAAATGAATAGAAATGAGAAATAAATTACTCGACAACTCATCGAGAAGTAGTTCGCGATTCAATTCAGTCATTTTGGTGATCATCGGAGACAATTGG
>JAQIYB010000515.1:0-11108 GCA_034699325.1 Oribatida sp. Gr-Ori-00743 | reverse complement strand
CTCGACGTAGTTCTTAATAGAAATGAATTTATTGTTCAAACGAATCGGTTCTGCGGCCAACAGAGAAGAGAAGTCATGCAAACGGCGTTTGAAAGGGCTCTGGTCATCCAAATGCAGGTCACAATGGATTTGTAATCTCAACTCCGTTTCGAATTCAGTGCAAATTCTGTCCAGAAATTCGCTTTTAAACTGTTCATAGGTTTCAGATTCAAACTGTTTTAATAAAAGATCTCTTTTTTCTGTGTCTTCGCATTTGTTAATTAAAGCGAAAGAATCGGATAAAGCACTGAAGAAGTGTCTGATTTCGTGGACATGACTCGACTCGTTCTCATAGAAGTTATTGAAATAAATTCCTAAAACCGATCGATTGAAGTAAAGAAAGTCACAGTTCGTCCACAGCTCTAAAAATGGGTAAACTCTTGTAAATAATATCAGTTTCTTAGTTATCGACATTATTTTTGAAAGTTCTTCGGCACTAAAATTCGGAGATATAAACGCCAAACAGATCAACATTAGAATCTTTCTTTGATCGGTAAGAATGGGACCATTGAGACAATTGGAGGCCAATATCACTGCTGACAACAAATCGAGCTTTTCTTCCGAGTATTTCTTGACGTTTGCCATTAGCTTTGTTTTCGTTGAACTCAATATCTTAAGAGCAATACAACAGTTATATTGAGACAAATGTCCTAATATTCCAATAATTAAACCCTTTTTACGATCGAAAGCCATTTTTATTCCTTTTAGAATACAAACGGCTTTACAAATGGCCACTAAATCACTTTTAGCCATCGGCCGACCACTTTGGAGGTGAAGAGCGATGCAGTTCTTTATTAGAGTTGATATAAGTCTAGCATTTTCCAGACCTTCTTCAATGACCTTTTCTTGTATGACCAGAACTTCAACTAAATTGGCGTTGAGATCAGTGCAGTCATCAATGTCTTGTTCAAAGCGGACCAACCAATTGGTTATCTTAAGGTTTAATTGTTTGACTTCTTTGTCGAAGTTCTGCTTCAAAATCAGTTCTCTCTGAGTGTTAAAGGCGTCCAAAATCTTCTTGTCTAACATAGAACGCGGCAAATAATTGGCCAAAAACTTATCGGGAATAACAGGACAATTGCCTCTCAGATGACACATAAATATTCCAATTTTCCTCTGAGAGTCACAAATAGTTTTATACAATCGTTTGTCTTCTCGTTTGAAAAGCCAAACATAAATAACAAAAAGTGCGTTCACTGAAATCCATTTGTGGTCAGTCACTAATTCGGTGGACAATTCTAATTCAGTGCAGATCTGTCTTATATAGTTAGCCAACTGTTCTGCCATTTGACTATTTTTGACAATTGTCTCACTAGTGCTGAAAGCGTCGACATATGCTCTGAATATTCCGTTGCCATCAATCAATTCCTTTTCGAGTTTATCGATGAGTTTAAACAAAGTTTTAACTTTAATTCTCTCGTTTTCGGCCCCGAATTTCGCCGAATTGGAAGAAACCAATTCAATAATACGCTTATAATTAACGAAATCTCGTTTCAAATTATTCTGATTTACAATAATTTGGTCCAAATTAATGAGAGTTACCCCCAATTCAGACAACGCTTCGAACACCACATCGAACCTCACCGATGAGCTGAAGTCTGGTATAAGCTCTCGTGTATTGTTGGCCGAACCCTTCTTCCGTACCATATTTGACAATTGCATAAAAGCATTGATTTGTTGAATAACATTAGAAACAACTCTTAAACAATGCGAGACATAAGAAGATAAGTCGTGAAGTAATGGAAGAAGTTTTGCGATCGAAGACATGTCATCATCGGTGACGAGTTCTCCGTAAAGGACGAGTGGATCACAAAAACGCTGAGCACCCGTTTGGGCTAAATATAGCATTTCTTGAGTGAGTTGTGCGAAGACGAGAACCACTTTATTCAACTGCATATTACCACACGTCTGAAGTAATTCAATCAAATCTGTTCTCTCTTTAACGCCATTGCAGTCAATCGACGGACAATTGAAAGGGATTTCAATCGAACTCTTAATGTGTTTGACATTTAAATTATGAATTGAAGACAACTCTCTATTGAAGTGATCTACAAAACGGCCGAAACGTTTTAAAAGGTTTTCATTGACTTCTCCTGAAAGTTGTCCATAAACTTAAGAATCAAATTAATTTAGAAGTAAATACTTACGAAGAAGCTGTTCCTCAAATGTTTTAGACATGTCTTCGATGTCTCTAAAATTGGGTAATATTCGAGTTTTGACTAAATAGCGAAAAAGAGGCGAATCGTCGATCAATTGGCAGATATTGTATTGATTTCAATAAATAGGCGTTTCATTAGATTTTCGTAATGTTTTGAATACAACTCATTGTGAAGAAGTCTGCGAATGTTTACATACAGTCAAACATCCAATAAATTATTATTAAACTCATTATTTCAAAATCCAGTTATAAATGCCATCAAATCTTAATAACTTCTATATAACTACCGATTGAAATGAGAAACAATTTTAAGTCTGTTAGTGTCTAATTGAATGAGCCAGGTGTTTCCAATTATCAAATCTATTTTAAATGAAAGTGAGTGTAGTCAATGTAGTAGGCGTTATGTAGCATTTGCCAAGTTCATTTCTTTTATTGATAAGATATTAAATAATAAAGAATCGATTAAATTAATTCCACTTTTATTCTTAAAATTGACTGAAAAATGAAGAGATTTTGTTTGGCGCTCGACCTTAAAGATGACCCCAAACTTATAGAAGAATATGAAAGATATCATCAAAATGTTTGGCCCGAAGTCAAGAAGAGTATAATTGATTCCGGTATCAAAGATATGGAGATTTACCGATTGAATGACAGACTCTTTATGATTATGGAAACGGACGATAATTTTTCTTTCGAGAGAAAGGCAGAAATGGATTCCCAAAATCGAAAAGTTCAGGAATGGGAACAATTGATGTGGAAGTTCCAAAAATGCATTCCCGGAGCAAAACCAGGAGAAAAGTGGATATTAATGAATAAAATTTTCAAATTATAAAATTTTCAAATATAATAAAAGTTTTCAGTTTTGAATATATTTGAGGCACAGTTTGTCACCGCTTTGGACCACTTCTTCACTTTCCAATTGTTTCAAAGTATGAGACATAGAAAACGGATCAATTGCTTCCCGATTATCACAAAGGACTAACTTTGGGGCCAAAGGGTTATTATTATTATTAATTATCGATAAATGAGAGGACAACCAATCAATGGATTTGCCGACTGACCACTCTTTTGACAGAAACACGTCTTTGGTTTCGAACTGATTTTGTTGACAATTCTTTTGATAATCAATTTTGAAGTAAAGCCGTTCAGTCATTGGCAATGAGCTCTGACCGGTGGCCGATTGCTTGAGTTTCATGAGTGCCACTTTTCGGGCCAACATATCATTTTTAGTGCCCCTCACATTTGGCGCCGAACTATTGACCAAAGTTTTCTTCACAACTGTTTCTGTCGTTTTAATTGATTGGTTTTGAATGCACTGATGGGAAGTGTAGTGTCTGTGAACCAAACAATGTTTTGCACCGCATTTGTCACATAATACTAGTTCTATGTCCGGCACTGACTTCTTACAGAAACCACACTTTTCTAAGATTGTCTGCAAATTAGTCGAACGATTTATTTCAGTCTTTTCTTCATATTTGGGACAATTGTGAGCCACAACTGAATGGTGTTCTTTGCTTTACAAACAATTGAGTATTTATTTGAATTTTAGATCATTAAAGACATACCAAAAGATTTCTTTACAGAAATCACAAATCAATGGCAGAAAATCTATTGTAAAAAATTGAAATTAATTATGTTCTAGCTAACAAATTACAGATGAGAACAAACACTTGAGTTTTGTATTTAGTTAATATTGTACTTTAACAGGACTGACCAAACTCTTGGACTGACCAAGATTATCGGTAAATTTGCAAAGATTTGAAGATTTTTACAATAATAGTGAGGTTTTATAACATTTATTATAATATCATTAATCATTTAAATATTCTTGGTTTCTAAAAATTGGAATTGCTATCGTAAGGGCACTTGGGGGTGGGGTGCCATTTCTAGCTTGTTACTAAAAGTATACTGGTTATTGTGAGGGGAGTTGTTATACGAGGTCTCCTTGGACAATCCTGTATTATAGGTAATTTGTGTAAATTCATACCTAAAGTCTTGCATTGAGAGCAGTGTTGACCTAAATCTGGAAATTCTGCCATTTTTTCCAATAAAATATAATATAATTTGTAAATCACTTCAAAAGTTTTTTTGCTTTAATTAATGTTTATTTTTTCACAAATTAACGAAACAAATGACGAATATCTGGAAAACAGTTCATTACATCACTTGTTGTGAACGTTGTGTCGGAAGTAAACCGAATCGTCGTTTAATTGTAATCCTTTCTCTCGAGTACTTGTCTTCGGGTGAGAAACGAGCTGTCAATTGATCCCAATATCAATTTGTTAATCAAATTAAATCTGAGAATCATAACAATTGAGTACAAACCGGGATGAGCTGAAAATGTAGGGCTTCCAGATTGATCCACCTTGGACATTGTATAGACACGTTTGCCTTCAGAGTCTAAATAATACATTAAATACATTTTAATTACAATTAATTAACGATTGCTTCAAATGATTTGCAAAAAACGTGTTTTTAAGGAAATTATTATGAATTCGTTCACAAATTAAGTGATAAAATTGAAGCAAATAAAACCAGTTTTTGAATTTCTCTTCAAAGCAAACATAGAGTTTATGCGTCGGTTTAAACTTTATGGGAACTATTGGTCAATAAAATCCTATATCTTATAGACTATGTACATGTACATATATGTATATCCTTATTTGAGGGCTGGTCAAAAGAACCAAGTCTAAAGAGGTCTCGGATCTTAGGGTCTGGAATTTAACATAAGTTCTCGTTATAATTTTTTGTCGAAATTTTGCATGATGATAAAGGGATAGTAGCACTACAACCCCATACTTTCACAAATTTAATTAGTTTACCAGTTTTTTAATAATTTATAAATGAACTTGCCCAAATTTGACAATTTTGATTTTTGCCAATTGAAAGCTATATTAAATCTTCAAAAGAAAAATGTGAGCAAAAATTGATCTTGTTTATCTTTTATTCAATAAAAACAAAGCAATCTTAGTTTTATTGGTCTAAAAGGATTGGAAATGTTGGAAGTGATGGAAGCCTTGGTTAACAAAAATAACAAAGTTTGAATGATTCTAGGAATGTTTGAATGGTTCTAGGGAATGTTTGGATGAGTTTTTCTGGTGAAAAGGTTTTACTCGAAAATGTTTAGGTTTATTGGTTGGTATAAAAGCGAGATTCCGGGAGAATCCAGTAATTGATGAAAACTTTTTCTTTCTGTTAGTCAATGATTGATTGTGAGACAGACGGCACGTCATATGTCTGGCTGTCAGTGACTCTCGACTAGACATCAGCCAAAGCACAGACTCTCTGCAGATATTCACTGCTTTTCTCCTCAAATAATGGCTGATATTTGTTAAGCGTTTGAGTTGTTGTCCACAAAACTACTTCTCAGTTGTTTTGTCTTTAATTTTAATGATTAAACAAATCCTTACTTCAATTGATTTCAATATTTTTATCATTTGATATAAATTTGTTTAAATTATTTTAAATGGTTTACAAGTTTCCAATGTTTCAAAAGCCCAATAAAACTAATTTATTCACAAATAATAATATGTTTGAATCAAAGGAAAGGTATGTCTGAGTACACATTCGTTCCCCAATTTGTTACTAAAGTTCCTCTAAATGTCTACTTTTAAGTCAATAAGAAATCCATTGTTTTCTCTCAAAACACCTATAATTGAGTCTTGAATTGAAAGCAAACAATTTTTCTCTCATTTCTAATGAATTTTTGTATAAATAGGTTTCGTTTGCCTTAAATTTTAAACCATTTCATCATTTTTTTGCTGATATTTATTCTCATTTTTAAATTCATTAAAAATGTGTTTATTTTTTCGCAAAATCAGTGAATCAATTGAGTGGTAGAGAAAGAGACAAACAAATGGCAACACAAACACAGAGCAATCGACGCAATGGTTCAATGAAAATAAGAATCACCAGTAAGTGATCCATCATTTAATATGTCAAACCATATTGATTCTGATCTCTCCCGAAGTATTGTGCGCTAAAAATCTGGTTAAACGCGACTTTTTCAGTAAGTTTTTGTTTTTTGAATCGCATAACTTTGTCCTCGACTTGTCATTCAAGACAAACAGCCTTCCCTTCCGGTCACAGATAGCCATTCCAATGATTGCTTTGAGTCATTGATACAATAGATTTATTTGTATTACCTTGCTTTATTTATTTAATCAAATTATTGGAAGTCATTCATTCACTTAAAACCAAAATCCTGTCATTCTTTTAATGGTTTTCTTCTGTTTAGGTCTACCCGACCCCTTTTGTAAGATCAGTGTCGATGGTTCGGGTCAGTGCCACTCGACTGAGGCCTCGAAGGACACATTGAACCCAAAGTGGAATAAACACTACGATCTGTGAGTTTCTTCTTGTCTTCAATTCTTCGACCAATCATTTGCTTTGAAATAATTGACAGATATATCGGAAGATCTGATTCGGTGACCATAAGTATATGGAACCAAAAGAAAGTGCATAAAAAACAAGGCGCCGGCTTTCTTGGATGTGTTAAGATTATGCCGAATGCCATACAGAGCCTCAAGGATACCGGATGTAAGTCTTGTTTGCTTTGTTGCTTGTTACTTTATCATCTAAAAGCCCAGAACTGCTATGAGATAAAATGTGACCAACAATTTTAAAAAGAAGAAGTATCTTGGCTGCTTTTGTTTTCTGTCTCAAACTTAATAATTACAGATTTACCTAGTCTAAGTCCAAAGCTCAGTCTAAAACATGCCTGACATTACAAATATATGTAGGATTTTAGCCCAGGGTAAACTTGAATTTTTTAAAAAAACCAAATTGACCATTTACATGTATACTAGGAGTAAAAAAGAGAGAGCAAGGCAATTTTCTATTTTATGTCAATTCATTTGCTTTCGAAATGCGATTACTTTTTATTTTGAAATTCATTTAAAACAATGAAATCCATTAAAAGTGTGCGAAATAACAAAATTTCTGTCACTTTCTTACGAGTCATTAAAGGGTTTCTATTTTTTATGCAAAATAATAGTTAACGCGATTCAGACAATGGTTTTGTCTTTCCTTCGCTATAATTACTGTAATGTCATTCTTCCAGAAAGTAATTCAGAAAATGTTCATTAAATCTATGATTTAGTTTTCAGAACAGAAATATTCTTATCTAATCTCAACTGCTTTTAGCGCCAAAACATTTGACAAAAACAGTAAAACAATAATTTGCTAATTAACTCAATTTGTCTCCGAATAAAAGTTTAGTTTTTTCATCAATTTTTTTCTCGCATTCCTTTTAAATCTCAGATCAAAGGCTAGATTTGCACAAATTTCGTGAGGAGGACCCCGATATTGTTAGAGGTCAACTTGTTATAAGTCTTTTATCGCGAGAGGGAAGTCGTTCGGGTGGAGGACGCCTTCAAAATGTAGTCATTTTCGAATCGGGAAATTCGAGTTCCAATTCCCAAAATTGTCTCAATAATAGTAATAACAGTAATAATAATATTAATAATAATAACAATAATAATGATAATAACGACGATCTGCCGGAAGGCTGGACTGAGTGCCGAACTTCATCGGGAAGAGTGTATTATGTTAACCACGATGCGAGAGCTACACAGTGGGAGAAACCCACTCAATCCACATTAACTAATTCAAGAAGGAACAATCACAATACACAGCAGAACAATAGCGGTAGTAATAGTTCAAATACCGTTCCCACCTCTCAGTCTACGACTGAGTCATCTGCTCTAAGACCTCATCCGAGGCGATCGACGCGACACCGAAACTATTTGGCGCGGAATCATTTGCACCAGGCTGTTTTGAGTGCCGCTAATTCAAACTCGAACTCAAATAGTCAACCGAACCGATCTGAGACTCAGAGCCAAACCCAAACCCAAACTCAATCTCAGCCCGAATTGCGTACAAACTCTAACTCCAATGTCAGTGATTTACCAGAAGGTTATGAAATGCGAACTACACCTCAGGGACAGGTCTACTTCTACCATTTGGAGACAGGAATGTCTACTTGGCACGATCCCCGTGTACCAAGGGAGCTCATTCAACAGGGCATTAATTTAGATGAAATTATTGGACCTCTCCTTAATGGTTGGGAAGTGAGACAAACTCAGAGTGGAAGACAATACTATGTCGATCACAATAACAGAACGACTCAGTTTACTGACCCCCGACTCGTCTCTAACTCATCAATGCTTCAAAATCTCTTGAAGTAAGTATTACTCAAACTATTCCTCACTTTTGAAACTAAACTTACAACTTATTAGAAGTGAAATATTGTTTCAATGATTAGGAACTTCACTACAGAATACTCTGATAAGCAATGCTCTGATTCTAATGCTTTGTTTAATTCTTAGAACAGAATAGTGTTTGTAATGTCGAGTAATTTGTTTTAATTCTCTCTTTTATTGATTTCCTTTATTTCTGAGAAATATCCGAATATAGAAATTGTTTTAATTCAATGAATTCTTATTAATTATCCTTTTATTTCAGTATTCGTGGAAATCGTAGTAATGGAGTGAATGACGAGAATATCAAAATTAGTCACACTTTAGGCAATACTAATAATAACAATAATAATGAAATATTAAGCAATTGTCAAATTCAACGACGAAATCTCGTTCAGAAGATGAGTGCCTTAAGACATGAGTTGCAATCATTTCAGCCACAGTCTGGTCACTGCCGTCTTGAAGTTTCGAGACAAGACATATTTGAGGAGTCCTACAGAGCTATACTCAAAATGAGACCAAAAGATCTTCGAAAGCGACTAATGATTAAATTTAGAGGAGAAGAAGGACTTGACTATGGAGGCGTCGCCCGGGAATGGCTTTATCTACTGTCACACGAAATGCTTAATCCCTATTACGGTCTCTTCCAATACACAAGAGATGACATTTACACCCTTCAAATAAACCCCGACTCCGGCATAAATCCGGTGAGTTTTCCTTCAATTATTTACTCTAATCTTTTACTTAATAATTGGTTAAAATTGTATTCAATTTTAGGAACATTTATCGTATTTTCATTTCGTGGGCCGAATCATAGGTTTAGCCGTTTTTCACGGCCATTACATCGACGGCGGATTTACTCTTCCCTTTTATAAAATGCTGTTAAATAAAGCGATTACTTTGGATGATATAGAATCGGTTGATCCTGAGTTGCACCGAAGCTTGTGTTGGATGCTGTCAGTCCTCTCTTTATCACTTTTGATTGTCTTAAGACTAATTTGATGAATATCTTAACAGAGAGAACAATATAACCGATGTTTTTGACATGACTTTTGCTGTAAATCACGACGCGTTCGGCCAGCTTCAGGTCCATGAACTCAAACCCAATGGACGGGACATTCAAGTGACTGAAGAGAATAAGAAGGAATACGTAAAACTTTACGTAAATTTCCGATTCACTCATGGAATAGAACAACAGTTCCAATCTTTACACAAAGGCTTTTGTGAACTCGTCCCCCAACACCTCCTCAGCCAATTCGATGAAAAAGAACTCGAAGTGAGTAAACAAAGTTATGATTAATAAATCGGATCTAAATTTGAATGGATTTTGTATAACAGCTCGTAATCGGAGGATTAGGAAAAATAGATTTGGATGACTGGAAGGCCAACACACGACTCAAACATTGCAACTCTGAGTCTAATGTCGTTAAGTGGTTTTGGAGGGCTGTCGAGCAATACAGTGAAGAGAGGAGAGCCCGACTCTTGCAGTTCGTGACCGGTAGCTCTCGTGTTCCTCTTCAAGGTTTGCCATTTCAGAGATGAGTTATTTTATTAATTAATTTGCTCTTAGGTTTCAAAGCACTGCAAGGGTCGACTGGTGCGGCCGGTCCGCGACATTTCACAATACATTTAATCGACGCGGACACTGTTAATCTGCCCAAAGCTCATACCTGTTTCAATCGGATAGATATCCCGCCCTACGAGTCATTTGAGAAATTATACGAGAAGTTGACGCAAGCGATTGAAGAGACCTGTGGTTTCGCCGTCGAGTAACTCCACTCCTGACAACCTTTTAGTGCCTAAACACTAATTGTGTTCACAATTACGACGATTTCATCTTTGAGTTGAAATTAAGTTTCAATCAATTTGTGGCAAATCTGTGATATTTTTATTCGATTAAACAAAACGAATGAAATTATCATTAAATGAATTGTTATGAGACGTCTGTCCTTAGACTGGCTTTACATCTGAGAAGTAATTAATCGAAACAAAAGGTTTTAGGAAAAGTACTAAACATACAAATCATGACATTTTAGGAATTTTTAAATTTGTTGTAATTTTCACGAAAACATTAATCGTTTCGATCGCCAAAAGTATAACATTATTGGAGTCAAAGCGACTCTCAGTCGAAGAGTCAATGCATTTGCCATTAAAGCCATCACAATATTGTTATGTCAATTATGGGATAATTCTAAGAATATTATACCATTTAATTGTAAATACAAATGACTCGCATTCAAGCGATTGTTATATTATGTGATATATTAATTGATTTGATATTTTTTGATTCAATTGATTGAAAATATCCACTGATTTGATATTTGTTGACAATAAAAGATTTTTAAATTAAATTCCAATTCTTTCAAACATTTCAGACCATTACTTGTAATGTGAGAATTGGCTGAGGAAAGGGTTGAAGTTCCAGGAATTCTCCTAATATTCTGTGCGACTCATTGGTTGTTTATACGGAAATCCCTATAAAAATGTTTTCCGTTTCTATAATGTTTTTAACACAATTTCTTACAGAATAAAGGAATTCTACAGAGATTATAGGGGAAAGGGGGCTGTCTGTCCACATGCAATGACGGACTCATTGAATGGAAGTGCACTCTGGAAGCCAAACACTGCGCAAACGTTACGATATAAGCGATATAAACAACAATTCTTTTAATTCACTATAAATTGTTGTAAACATTGACTTAATTAGTGTT
>JAQIYB010000514.1:0-11108 GCA_034699325.1 Oribatida sp. Gr-Ori-00743 | reverse complement strand
AGAAATAAATACGTTTTGTTTTAAAAACATTTATTATTAGTAGTCATTAAAAATCACTTCAGTTATTGTACTGAAGATGTGCTCCAAAATTGATTTCAATGTTATTCTAGTCTTTTATCTGTTTCTTCAGTGAACTACTGACACATGAAATGATGGAAAATATTTAAAAACCATTCTTTGAAAGACTTAATTCATTTCAAGTATGATATAACAGATTCCTATTGAAGAGCACATCATATCTGAAGTCACGTCAGTTTTGATATGAATTCAATTAAATCTAAATTTAATTCTTTTCCTCTTATCTCGACTTTCATTGTCTTCTAATGGAAAACATTTTAAAATTATATTTAATTAAATAATTAGTAATTAATATGCAATTCAAGCATTGATTGATAGATCACTTATGAATAGCTTTAAAATTTAATTGAATTGAAAATGTTGCTTGTTAATTAAAAAACCTATTTTACAAGTGTCAATGGTGTTTACGAGGTTTATAACCAGGAAACATTGATCAAGAATATTCAAAAATAAGTCCGCAATTTATCGCTTTTAATTGGTTTGCTTTAAATAATTTCTTAAAATATCTGTTAAATCGGTTTTCGATCTCAAGACTAATCTTTTTTTGTCGTTTTTTGTTTCAATTTTCATCTTTTCTGTTCAATAAATCAGAAATAAGTTTTGTTTGTTGGAAGCACTGACACGAATTTGGGTGAATTCAGAATTAATTGACCAAGGATAGTATGAGGAGCGGCCGGCAGAGCATGTTTGCCTTTGAGAACGACACTTCTCCTTTCTATTATTTAATACAGGAGTTGTCTAGTCCAATTAGCTAGGCCACTAGGCAATTAGCTAATTTAGAAGCGTAGAGATTATGACTAGGTCATTTGCATTGAAAGTCGAGCTATTAATTATTTTTGATTGATCTGGTTTCTCTTTAATAAAGAAAAGTTTATGATTTAATTGATTTGATATGCGTGATGCATGAACCAAGGTAAAATTAATCTATAAAACAAATTTTAATTATTTATTTATTACTTGATTTCGGTTAACGTTTAATAAATTTATTAATAACTCAAATGTTATCACAGAATCGATAAATATCTCAGAATTGCATTTAATTAACAAATATTGAGACTAAATATAAAACTATTTTTTTTATCAAATTTTAAATTTTGAAATAAACAAAATTTCGGTTAATTTTGAGTATAACTGTAAGAAATCCATTGATATTGAGATCGATGTGCAGAGCGATAGTAATCTGACTAATAGTTAATCAATCATTTTGTTTGAAAGACAATCAAAAGTAATAAAATTATTGAATATTTTAATATAAGATTGCAATCAATGATAATATTAATTGTTTTGTTTTGCATAAGACTCGGGCATAAAATATGTGTTTCAAGGACAATGTTAACTCTACTGGCTAATTTTGTTTTTTACTTGCTCATTCCATTTGTTTAAATCGAGTATTTTAATGACCATTAATTGAAACGATTAAATGAATCACTAATTAATCTAATTATCTACTAAAGGATCGGCAAAAAGGAACAGGAATTCTGGCTATAGCTTAGTCGACGCCTCAGACGATAAAGAGAGGGGGGCCACCAATAATGAGCCCGTCATTGAAATCAACCCTTTGCCTAAAAGAAATAATAATAATAATAATAATAATCAAAATTCTAGACCTAAACCAAGACTTCCGACAATACATATCGAAACCTATACACCTGAGTCTACCAGCGCTGTGCCGGTGGCTGTTCCGAGCATCCCCAATTCTGAATATACCCTCGGTGGTCCCGATCCTCAAGCGACGGGTATTAAACCGTATTATAATATTGAAAACTTCAACAAAACTGACTCAAGAAATAACTACAATTTGGATCAAATATATCGGCCCTCAGTGTCGACCTCTTCTCCAGTAGACATTGACGGCTTTAATGTGCCGATCAATCCGACCATCCCTTCCACTAATGATGAAGAAGAGAGTAATTTTCGGCCAACAGTTTCGCCTCAAACACAAGTGGTTTCGTCGGTTAATTCGAGAAACGGCTATACATTAGATACCAGTTCTAAGGAAAGGAATAACAATCGAGACGTGATTTCAGGTCGGATGGACACAAATCCCAATTACTATCACTACGAAGATGTAAAGCCATCAAATGGAGGCCGGAATACAAATGGCTATGAATTGCAGCCAATTATTAGGCCTTTGAATACAGACAATGGAAACAGTTTTATAAATAGCAGAAGAAATACGAATAATAATAACAATAGAAATGTTTTGTATAATAATAATAACGAATACGTGACCACTAATTCAAGACTTATTAATCCGACGCAATTCTTCCATCAGATCTATGGTAAAGGTTTGCCAAAAATAATTTTCTTCTTATTTTGACAATTTAGCATGCTCATCAATTTGTATCTTATAATAAGGTTGAGACACATTTTAATTTATATCCCAAACACACTTTTCTATTCAATAGTGAGGTCAAAGACTAACCAAAATTTGTATGATCATGGGCACATAATTTAGAAATGAAATTATACTAGCAGAAATTACATTATTTTATATCCTGGTTATTATTGATTTTAATGAAACAATTTTGAACTTTGAACAGCATCTTCAGCGCCAACTACTACTACCACTACTACAACCACCACTCCGGCACCTGTCAACTTGAATTTGGAGAACCAATCTCGTTCTTCTATAGTACGGCCCCATTACCAATACCCCGGTCCACAAGCTGTTGAGAGGAACCCGAGAGCCGACAACAGTAGTGATGATATCTATGTCTTCGTTAAACCACTTAAAGACAACGACAAAGTATTGGAACGAATAGCAAGACTTCGCAACTCTGCGACCCGACCGCCAATGACCATGAACCCTTACAACACAATGTCTGTTAGGGCTATGTCACCAATGGTTCGGGTGATAAGAAAGCAGAAACCAAAAGGACTTGATTTAGTCAACTTTGAACTTTCATCAGATCCCATGAGCACATCTACTACCACTGCAGCACCGGTCAGGTATCACAGACAACGACTGGATAGGGATGAATACCTGAGGGCTCAGAGGACTAACGATAGAAATCCCAGAATTATTGATAATAATCAGTCGATTAATAATTATTACGTAAACGACAATCAAAATCTCAATAATAATAACAATAATAACGAGGAAAATGAGAAATACCGTAACCGACAGCTCATACCCGACAATTCATTCTCCGAAAGACCAGAATCTGATGGCAGACCCCAACAGTCAGACCAAAGACAACCCGAATCTAACAGAGCAGAACTGAGACAGGTGCACAGAGAAAGTTCGCGACCCAACAGTCAGGCAAACCCTAATCTAAGAGAAGTGATGAGATCCGACCCGAAGCCCGTTCTCCTTAATTCACGAGATGTTTATGAATCTGATATCAGAGTCGAAAATAAACCATTAGTTAGGAGCCAAAGTCAGGCCCAGTCGGTGCCTAAAATTGTCACTTCATATAAAGCTGAAGTTATTCCTCCCTATGAGTTGGATGTCAATCAACCGGTCAATGAGGAGCCACCGATAGTAATACCATTCAACCTACATAATAGGAGTCGAGAATCGGTTGTTGTGGCCGACCCCAAAGAGTTGAGAGAAAGAGGACATGCCTATCTGCAGTTTTTAGGAGTGGCAAATTCGCCCAAGATCAATCCAAATAGCATTAGAATTGTTGAATTGCCTCCTGCGGCGGCACCTCCTCCTACACCTAGAAGGCCATCCGATAATAATAGGGTCTGGAATAGTAATAATGTTAACAATAATTACAGACAACAAGTGGCCAAAAATGATACCATTCCTCAAGTGCTTAGATTTAACGCCGAAGACGCCGTCGAACCCGACTCATACAGAGCACAGTTACCCACTTATAGAGATGATAGGGCCCGACAGTCATATAGACCAACATCGAGACCCGAACAAACACCGAATCCTTTGACGTTCAGATCGACAAGAATTACGACAACTGAAGCGCCAACACCTCCACCAACAGACCGACCAATTATGTTGGCACCGATTAGACATTCAATTCCTCAATCAATTGCTTTACCGCCTGTGAGACCACCTTCTCTGCAATCACTGTCACTTAGAACTGCTTCAAACCCAACTCCTCGGCCACAAGTAGTGTCCAATATTCAGCCCACTCAGAGACCCAATCGGGTTCAGACCGAAAATGATGGCTATGAGGGTCAAAGAGTGGGACGATATCGGGTATACAAACCAGTCATCTCTTTAGATGAAGAATCGGATGCGCCCTCCGGGAGAAGTGTGGACTCAATCGGGAGCTCCAATCAAATACTGAGCGATAATTTGCCTCAAATTCAGACAAATATAAGGAATATAAATGATTTGCGCAGAAATTACTCCGATTTAAACCCAAAAAACAATTTTTACCAAAATTATGATTCGGTTCCGTTGACCGCCAGAAACGAGATTTATAGTCAGACCACTCCTAAGCCGTATTATACGACTCCTCAGATGAGTCGCAACGCATACAACAGGTATTATACGAATGCACCCAAACAGTTGACCACAACCACCACAACAACGACTACTTCCACTACAACACCAGCGCCCAGCACTCACCCATCAGCCACTTATTATGACTATTATTATGAGGACATAACTGATAGCAAAAACAGTGTAACTCTGCCCACAACGAGAAGGGTTCCCACCACTACTCAGAGTAGAGTCGGGTACCGACAGCGGATGACCACAACTCCAAAACCAACCAATGAATACGACTACGAATATGTCGATTATAACAGCGCTAATTATACCGTTCCCGTCACTGACAGGACAATTATCACTACATATAGAAGCATTCAGACAACGACAACGACGACAACCCCCAGACCACCAATTACTAGGTTTGCGCTCAATATTTAATCAATTTAACAATAATTATGTGTTTTATTCCGAAGACCACCTCTTTATAGCAGTGGACGAAAGCCCAGACCCACCAACAGAAGGCTTGTGATTAAAGAGGGCATAAGAGAGGCGCCAAAGCCTGCGTCCAGACCTAAACCAATCCACCCGACGCCTACACCGTTAATTACAGCACAGAAATGTGACCCAAGAAAATGCAAGCTTCCCGACTGCCGGTGCGGCGGATCTGATGTACCGGGAAAACTGTCGGCCAAACAAATACCACAATTAGTTATGATTACATTCGACGACGCCGTCAATGACCTCAATTGGGAGATCTATGAGGAAATATTTGAAGGCAGGTATAACCCCAATGGCTGTCCCATTAGAGGCACGTTCTATGTCTCGCATGAATGGACAGACTATGGACAGGTGCAGACACTCCACGCACGAGGACATGAGATTGCATCGCATGGAATCACGTAATTAACCAAAAGATTGTAAGGAATGTCAACTAATTTACTGATTCCTTGTTTTTCAGACACGGCTTTGGAGAGAAATTCACAGTCAAGGAGTGGATCAAAGAAGTCAATGGTCAGAGAGAGGTACTTCACATGTATGGTGGCATTCCTCTCGAAGATATAAGAGGAATGAGAGCCCCTTTCCTTCAGACGGGAGGCAATAAAATGTTTGAAATGCTTTACGAAACGAACTTCACATATGACTCGTCCCTTCCGGTCAATGAGAATTCGCCGCCATTCTGGCCCTACACTATGGACTATGGTCTTAATCACGAGTGTATGATCCCACCCTGTCCAACCAAATCCTTCCCAGGTGAGATGATTAAATATTTAAAAAGTGTTTTTATAACTTCTTACTTGAAAACTCAGGGGTTTGGGAGGTCGGGATGATTATGTGGTCAGATCTGAGAGGAGGCCGGTGCTCAATGGCAGACGCCTGCACTAACCCAACAGACGAGACGGGAGTCTACGATATGTTACTGAAAAACTTTAACCGACATTATAAGTCGAACAGAGCGCCGTTCAATCTGTTCTACCACTCAGCCTGGTTCAACCAACCCCACCACAAGAAGGCATTCCTCAAATTTCTCGATGAGATCATACAGAAAGACGACGTCTATATCGTTACTAATTGGCAAACAATTCAATGGATACGAAACCCGACCCCATTGAACAGAATGCATGAGTTTGAGCCGTTCTATTGTCCGGATAAATCGAATGACAATCCCTGCCATCACCCGACTGTCTGTAATGTCCAGTCCAAACACGGAAGTCGCACTCTGCGCACTTGTCAACCCTGTCCCTCTGTATACCCTTGGGTAGGAAACACAGGCTTCACATTCTCTAAATATGGATAAACAGTGCACAGAATAGGACTCGTTTTTCAATTTGATTCGTTGTGTGTTACCTCTTGTTATGTATTGGTTGAGAGCTTAAGACAATTGTTTCGAGAGATGTGTTTATTCATATTTTAAATCCAATGTTAAGTTTGAATTGTTTTTTGTTGTTTTGAGCGGCGCTTCAAAAGTGATAATTAATTCAATTTTGTGTTATTTATAGTGTTTTTAAGTAATTCTCAATATTTATAGAATTTCTTCAAAGATATTGTTTTTAAGCACCGATTCTTTGATTGGTTACCAAAGCTATCGACTAATTGAATGACCCATTTGAAGAGATTACCAAGGGGGTTGCCAAATTCATCTTTAGTTCTATAAACTTCCTTGAGCATTTCTTGTTATTCGCAAAATTGCCAGTGGCTCTGTTAAACCATTATTAGCCAGCACCAATAGCTGCTGACTTAGTAATTCCTTGTTTGCAGTAAAAATCATCGACAAAACTGATCGACATTTCACTCTTTGAGTAATCGGTGCAATCAATTGATTTTATTCTTCAAAGATTACATTTTCCCGAAGACTAGACATTCATTTATAAATATATTCATCTCTAGTCATAAAACCATTTATTATTTGATTTAATCATTAATTTTAGACTTTTATCTCATATTTCTATCAATATTTGTGTAAATTTATCAAATTTTTCTCCATTTTAATAAACTTAATTCATTGAAAATTGATCTTAGTCATTTGTCATCTCAACATGCAAACTGTTGTGAGCTCAACAAGGAGAAAAAATCTCTTATACTGATTTCTGATAGGTTATGATTGATAACTTGATAGCTAGCGATTGATTTGAAAATACTCTTGCTAACTAAGATTGGATCGTATTGTAAATAACAAAAAAGAGATCTAGGTTAAGTAAAAAATCAATAATATGCGAGACCAAGACTCAATTCAAAAGAAAATTAAACATTTTATTAAGACTTATGATTATTGACATCAAAAATGTTTTGTCATAAAACACAAGAAATACTAAAAGAGGTATAAAAATAACACTAAAAATAATTGAAAACCAGTGCCGACCTCAAGAGCTGACTTCATGTGTACCACAATAGCCCCTACGTTCCAATCAGTGACTGCAACAACAAAAGCCCCTTTGAATTCAGTAATTGGAGCGCAACAGATGAGCGCACAATCACTCAATGGCAGTACTATCATAATCTTGGCCGTCATGGCCAGAGTCAACTGACCGGAACTCTTTTACTTGCCGCTCGTGCGAGTATTTTGAAGACTTAGGTTTCTTTTGGGGCTTTGGGTGGTAATGGTGGATATGGTGGACATGGGTTTTGCTGTCGGTGTGCTTTGGACCACGAGTGCGGATTATCTTGTGATGGTTAACCTTCAATCGAAGGCGCGGTTCCTCATCCAAAGTGTCTAACGGGGCGTTTGGTGATAGAAGCTCGTCCGGGACCAGGATGTAGTTGATTAATGGCTTTTCACCCTGCGACTCCCATGGAATCAAATATATCTTTTTAGGTTTGGCCTCTGGTAGTGGAGGTATCCGCTCTTCCCTTTTTGAAGACATCACAGGGATAAGAGGTACTGAGTTTGAGTTATCCAGTGCATTTCTTTGTTGGTAACCCACGGGAAAATCGGTGGACATCATTGCAATCCTCGGAACTGAATAACTATTAGGCAATTGGAGGACTGGAGGAGCGTATTGTAAAGGCAGTGAATTTTGCGGACAAATGAGTGGGTTTTCGGTGCCCGGAACACCGCTCCGACATAACATCCGATTATATGCTCTCATTGTCTGTAAATGAAGAAGAGATCAAAGAATTGCTATAAAACTAGAAATGAATTACCGGAACAAAGAAGTAGTCGCGAGGCTTACAGTAAAGAAGGAACGGAAGACAAATCAATACCAGAAAAGACTTCATTTCTGTCAACAATTTGTAACAAAAGTGACGAAGACTTCAATATAAGTGAAGCCTTAGGCAGAAGACAGAGCTTTCTGTGATCTCGTCTTTCGCTTCACTGAACTCTAATTCCAGTTTTTTGTTTAATATTTTATTTATTTTTAGATTTTTGAATCAAAAACATTATACAACTAATTGGTAGTATATTAGCAAGGCAATCCCTTCTTTCGACACCTTTACATTTTTGTTGTTCAATTTTACCATTTCAAGCAATCCATCAAGCTCAAATTTAGCCTTAAATGACTGTTGAAAAGAGAATTGTCAATTTAAAGAAAAATTCTAATCTTGAGTAGTATTTCTATGCCAGGTCCATTTTGTTTACTCAATACAATAGTTTTCTATTAACTCAAAGGCAAGAGTTTGAGGTTTTCTTTGGTCTGACCGACGAGTGTTGACAATAGACTATTGACAATAGTCATTAGAAATTTTATTCTGTGCAATGACTTAAATTATGTGTATGAGTCCTAAATGACCAGTCCTGACGGTATGCCATGACACTGGTCTGTTGATTAACAACTAATCCACTTGATTGGTGACCTCATTACAAATAATTGTCTTGGTGATTGTCGTTTTTCTGGTCAGATGACCTCAACAAGAGGTGACAATCCTGACTCAGGTGTTTGTGCCGTTCTCTTGTTTGACACAAATATTGGTATTTTCGTAAATTCTATGTAAAGTAATGTTTTTGAAATGGATTCTGAAAAAAATAATAATAATTGTCAGCTATTAGAGTGTCGGCGCCACTGCCGGGAGGACTATCTCACGACGTGAGTTATGCGGCACTGCTTATGGCTCTGGTATTTAAAAGAGTTCCAAACAAAAGCTAATTAGAGAGGGTGTGACTTTGGTTAGCCTTCAGTAGGCAGTGCGGGGTCTGTGGGCTCTGTGGGCACTCTGCGGCTCTCCAAACAGTGAGTTGCAGTGAGTGTCACTTTAATCACTGGTTTCAAGAGTTTGATTCATTCACTTTTGGCAAAAACTGGTATTATTTTGGAAACGGTCTAAACTCAGTTCAAAGTGTGTCAAATGCCTGTCTTAGGGCCAGCTATAGGGCGGCCGACTCTCTGTTTGTACGGCAATTGCAACCGAATAATACAAACCTTTGTTTATTTCAAACATTGATTTCTGACTTCCGTTTAATCGCTTTCTGTTTCAAAATTCTTGGAATCGATTTTCAATTTAAAAGTTAATTAATTTCAGCCTTTACTCAGTTTAAGTATGAAATGAGCATGGTCATCAACCTCTTTAAGTGCAAGGCTAAAGAATTTCAAGTTTTCTAGTAATTGGTTCCATTATATTCTTTTACTGTTAATAATCACTATACGGATATGGATGAGCTTGGTCCAAATATAATCTATAGAATAAATTAGGAATAAATTAGAATAAAATAGTGATAACAAAGCAATTGTCTCAGAAAGATATTCTTGGCATTTAAAAAATGCCTCCTGATGCTGATTGGAAAGGGAGGGGTTCAGTAGGTTTTCTGCGGCTCTCCTCACAGTGAATGTCATTTTAATGATTGGTTTCAAACGTTTGATTCATTTATTTTTAGGAAAAACTGTTATTATTTCGAAAAATGTCTTAAATTCTGTTCAAAACCGTTATTATCTTTGAAAAAGTCTGATATTTGGCTAAAAGGCAAAGGCAAAGGTCAACCAGGATCATTTGGATCATTGTAGGCAATTGCAGGATCACTTTGAGAGGCAATTGCAACCGAATAATAGAAACTTATATTTCAACCATTATTTTGATCATTGATTTCTGACTTCTGTTTAATCGCTATTTTCTCGAATTTGAGATTTCAATTTGAATCGGAATCGCATTTATTTTATTGATTCGGAACCTATGAAAGCGCCTAATATTTCACTTTTATAATATAAATTAGTTTTCCTATATTCTTGTTAAAATTAGTTTGGAACAGACTAGGTTAATTAATAAATTACATTTTCAAGTGAAACTTTATTATTTAGAAGGTCGAGACTCCGATTCACACCCAGGACATTTAATAGCAAAATGATGTCATAGATTATTCAAATCAATTGAAACCAAACAAATTGTTTTTAAACAAAAGGTATTAAATATTGTGACAAAACTCAGAGAAAGCCATAAAACATTTTTAAATAATGATTTCATTCATATTTATATGAATTATATAACTTGGCTTATGGTGTATGTTGTGCTGTGCAAGTTCTATTATAAAATAACTAGCCTTGAATTTTGTACAAAGAAATGTACAAGATTAGCCTCCCTAGAAACCTTAAAAGAAGCATGTAAAATTTATTTGTACAAAGTATATTTGTTCCTATCCTCCTGACTCTCTCTCTCTCTCTCTCTCTCTCTCTCTCTCTCTCTCTCTCTCTCTCTCTCCACAATCACTCATTTGTATCTTTTTAGAACCAATGCTGACCTCTACTTTATTTCTTAAACTTACTTTAAAATCTGACACTCCACCTGTCCCCTTTTCCCCCCGCTCTCCCTCTCTTTTAAATTGTCCGACCTTTCCCCTAAAGGGAAGATTTAAGAGGAGATATTTTGTATATTTTTAGAACAAATGCTGACCTCTGGTTTCTATCTTAGCCTTATTTAAAGTCTGACCCCAAATAAAATCTAAACTTTTGTTCCAGGTAAATTTTAATAATAAATAAACAAGCTCTAATAAAATCAGTTACAATACAAGTGTCCCGAATAGTTTAAATTAGAAATACCGGAGAAAAGTGTTGGTCCCAATAAAATTATTTTATCATTTGTGACATTCGTTGTACCCTGGGTTATTTTAAGTATATGATAAGCATCGGAATTGTTTAGTATTTAATAATGTTTTGCAAAAAATTGTTTGTTTAACAAAAAAGTTGAATCTATAGTGAAGTTT
>JAQIYB010000513.1:0-11115 GCA_034699325.1 Oribatida sp. Gr-Ori-00743 | reverse complement strand
AGCCGTAATACAGCCGTAGTTGTCGTCCAATACATTATATTTCATAATAGAGTATAAGTTGAGTGCAAACAAAACTTTTCTCAATTCAATCCAATCATGTCTTCAGTTTCTAATCACTTCTTAATTATTGTAAATATTAACAAATTTTTGAAATCAAAATATTTTAAATTTTATTATAATTATGTGAAACACTATTTCTTTGGTTTAAACAAAGTTTCAATTTTTAAATATATTTTTTAAACCATAATATTTGAAAATGTATTGGATTTTAATATCAGTTCAAAATCGAAATTTCGGTTTCGATTTAGTGATTCATTAATTATTTAATTATTAATATCTTTTAATTGTAATTAAACCAAACTATTGGCCAAACAAATGGATATAAATGTCGACAATTCATGTGATGATCAAAATCGTCAAAACTCTGAATTCGGTTCGTTTTCATCTATTTCTCTGATTTTCGATATAATTTCGATATAAATATTTTCAGCGTTTATACGCTTTTCATTGAATTTGTTTATTGTTTACATTATTTTAATTATTTTTATTTTATTTATTTTTTCGGTTTGTTTTTGGTCTTTGGTTTTATATCTCTTTTGGTCACTCTTTGGTATCAATTGTTTAATAACAGTTGACTTACCGTTAGGTTCGGGCGAACTTCCCGAGGATTTGCTTTCCCGTCGCAACAGTTCCCAAAGCGATGATAATTCGATATATAACTTATACGCCGGCGACGCTCTATTCGGTGATTTGCCCGAAGACGGCGACGACAATATGCCGTCCATTATGGACACTTCGCCCGTAATATCTATCGAACCGATCGTTTCATTGAATCCGATTCGACTTCCATTTGAATCGAGTATTTTGTCGCAAACAAACACAGAGTTAACCAAATCTCAAATACAATCACAACAGTCATCACTTACGATATCACCGGTCCCTCCTATTCCTTCAAAAAGAGGTCCTGGAAGACCACGAAAAGATGGAAAGGTACCGATTCAAAGGAAAAATCTATTTCCCGGTCGGCCCCGAATGAGAGGTCGCAAAACATTGAATGTATTGGGCGTCGGATCTAATTCTCTTCCCAATGAAATGATTTCGACTCAGAGTTTAAGCCCTTTTAATATTAGTTCTGGACTCTCCATAAAAGCTGTTTCTGGAACTGCTATTCCAAGAACACCGTCTGAATCGGGTCGCGTTGAACTGACGATATCTCCGGGAAATTTTGGTTCACAAATGAGTTCCAATATTTCGATCAGTAATTCCGATGATTCTAATAATGAAATCGAATCGAAATCAAACACAAAAGTCTGTATTTTTTGCAATTTGTCGGACAGTTCTTCACTTTGTTTGGGAGAATTGATTCGTTGTGAACCCACCGCTGGTTTTAATCCAAGTAAGCGTTCGGGTCGACTGAGACGCTCCCCAGAAAGCGAAACAATCGGCGCGAGTTCTGTCTCTGGAGATAACAGTTCGACGAGTTGTGCCTCAAAAATGGGTGAGTCGTTAATTGTTTAAATTAAATACTTTTATTTATAAGAAATTCTGTACGAAATTAAAAGCGGGAAAAGACTCGAAATGTATTCGACGCGGAAATGAGGTTCAGAAAGTAATTCCCGGTCCGATGGATGAGTTGAATTTAATTGGTTTCAGCGACGAATCAGCGATAATGAACTTATTTGAACCGAGTGGACAATGTTGGGCTCACCATTGCTGTGCCGCCTGGTCTGAAGGCGTTCGACAGAATGATGAATATGTGTTCCTTAATGTCGATAAAGCTGTTTGTTTTGGAGCACAACAGCGATGCTTTCAATGCCACAAATTGGGCGCAACCATCGGATGTCAATCTTCTCCTAAATGTAATCGCTACTATCATTACGCCTGTGCTGTCATAAGCGGTACATTTCAAGACATTAAATCCCTTTCGATGTTATGTGTATTACACTCATCACAAGCACTGACTCTCTCCAAAAGTGAAGCTCTTTGTATGAATTGTGAGAAATCCGGAAATATTTCTGATCTATTATTCTGTACGAGTTGTGGTCATCACTATCACGGCTCATGTTTAGAACCGGCATTAGCACCGAGCGCTAATGTAAGAGCCGGCTGGCAGTGTCCAGAATGCAAAATATGTCAGACCTGTCATCAACCGGGAGATGACAACAAAATGCTTGTCTGCGACACATGCGATAAGGGGTACCACATATTTTGTTTGCGACCAATTATGTCAACCGTTCCAAAGCATGGCTGGAAGTGCCAGAACTGTCGCGTTTGTGGTGATTGTGGAGCACGAACTCCTGGCAATGGTCCGAGTTCTCGATGGCATATGAATTACTCAGTTTGTGACAGTTGTTATCAGCAGCGAAATAAGGGAAGTTCTTGTCCAGTGTGCGGGAAAGCCTACCGTCAGGCCTGTCAGAGTGAAATGCTTCAGTGCATGACTTGTCGGAAACTAATTCATCCCAATTGCGAACCAAAACTAAGTCAACGAAATGATCTCAGTTTCGCCGAAATCGCCAGCAATTATGTCTGCAAAGTCTGTGAAACGTCCACTACTTCTGGGATTCACGAACTCAGAGAAGACTTTCCTAATGTTGGAATCGGCGATAATATCTTCAACGCCAGTCGCGAGTCATTTGGGTCATTGACTGAAGACTCGTTGGGAAGCATTGATAACATTGAAGTCCAACCATTGGGTACGGGTTTTGAGATATCTGACACTAAACCGTTGCCGACTCCATCATTTAATAATAGTCAGTCATTAATCAGACCCCCGGTTCCACTCAGTGGTAAACTTTCTGGAAAGAAAAGGATAAGCTTTCCTGGAAAGATGAGGGGGGGCAAATTTCGAGCCGGAAAAAGGGCCAAAACAGTCGAGTTTAGACGTAAGCGCGGCCCTAAGACAAAGTTCAAACCATTCGCTGGTCCCTCAAGTTCTCTGGCAATGGCTAATTCTGGTGTCATTAGCATTGCTTCCACTGGCAGTGGACATGAGGGGGAAGTCCGAGAAAAAATTAAAGACGACGATCCGGCCAATGAAAACAAAGTAATTTTATGTTCGGCCAAGGATGACTTTATTTTGTCACAAGATTTATGTGCAATGTGTGGTAGTGTCGGACAGACAGATGAGGGAAGGCTTATATCCTGCTCTCAATGCGGACAATGTTATCATCCGTTTTGTGTTAATATTAAAGTAACTAAAGTTGTACTCAACAAAGGCTGGCGTTGTTTAGAGTGCACTGTTTGTGAAGGATGTGGTCTCCCTCATGACGAGGCCCGTCTCCTTCTTTGTGATGACTGCGATATCAGTTATCATACATATTGTTTAGACCCTCCATTGGAAGTCGTACCTCAAGGCAACTGGAAATGCCGGTGGTGTGTCATTTGCGTAAAGTGCAAGTCAACAAATCCCGGGTATGGCTCTCTCTGGCAGAAGAATTACACTGAATGTGGGCCCTGTGCCAGTCAGACAATATGTCCGTCCTGTCAGACAGATTATACCGAAAGCGATCTCATTATACAATGCATTCAATGCAATCGGTTTGTTCTCAATCTCTTCGTATTTGAATTTGTTTTCACTTTATTTGCTTTACAGTTGGCTTCACTCAAAATGTGACGGAATGACTACTGAAGAAGACTGTGAGAGCGCAGCCGACTTTGGTTATCACTGCCTTTTGTGTCGTCCAAAAGATGAATTAGCGCCACATCTTCAAGGTTTGGACAAAATTTGTTTAACTTGTTTTTAAATTATAGTTTTGATCGACAGCCCGAAAGTTGGCCGCTTTGCAGCCGAAACAGTCGATTCTTAATTCAATCAAACAGAACAATGAGTCTCACAATCTTAAAGAAAAGAGTTTAGTCCGAAGAGATTCGGACGATTCTATTGCGAGCAAGACGTCTGTTTCTGTAGCCCTCACGGCTCCGGTCTCACACTCTACAACGCCAGTATCTGCACCAACTTCTGTGACTCCGACTAACATCAGAGCTGTACCCAAGTCTCAAATACAATACCATTTAGTAGATGGCATATGGCTCTCCGATCGGGGTTTAAACCAAATTAAATCCTTACAACTCGAACAACAAAAAAGAACTCGAAACAAGAGAGGGTCTAAACAAACCCTAACTCAGTCTAAGTCTGAAGAGGCCGATGACGCGAATAAAGAGGATGATGTCGGCTCTCTTGAAGATAAAACAGCAGAGGACGGAACCGCTGCTAAAAATGATGAAAACGGTGAAAAGAAAAAGAGACAGAGAAGACTCCATAAAGTAGGAATCGGAGGCTTTTCTGTCAAACCAAGGGGTAGAATGAGTGCCACTAAAGATAATGAAGAGCCCAACGGTTCTAATATTGACTTTGATTTCAATGGAAATGAAATGAATTCTAATCAGGAGAGTATAGGCACCGATAAACCCAGAAGAAGGCGAAGAGTTAGTAAGAAAAAGAATCAGCTCCAGGACAGTTTTCCTCAATATATGCAGGAGGCGTTCTTTGGCAAAATTATACTCGAGTCGTGTCAGACTGAAACCAATCAATCGATTGGATCCAATTCTATGAATACATTGAGTGAAGACGAAGAGGTTTTACCGAAAAATATCGGAAACGACAAAGTGATTGTTTTGACGCCGACAGAGATCGCGGCCGTGAAGTCCCACAAAATCAAAATAGAGTTAACAAATCGGAGTATCGATGAGAGGTCTACCAGTCCTATAGATGATGATCTGCAGGATAGCCAAGACATCCAAGACTTCCTGCCTCCTCTGCCACCCGATGATGAACTTATGGATATATTGATCAATGAGGAAGCTTTGGACAGAAACGACGAATCATTGGATAACCTCTCAGTTGATGATAAAGAAACGGAGAGTAATACCAAAGATGATGCCATCGATCTGTTAAGTCCTCACTTTAACTTAGAAGGGATTGTCGGCGGAACCAGTCTTCCACAGATGGATAGTAAAGATGTCGAAGATTTGTTTAAAGGAGTTTTGAGTCCTCACAGCACTGACGACAGCACTGACTTAAATGCCATTTTGGGCCCTTCGGGGGCAGTCATTAATACTAAACCTAATCTAATGCCGATCCAAATTCCTCCTCCGCCACTCACTTCCCCGTTGGCCCCTCCTTCTACACAGAACTTAATGCCGGCCTCATCGGTGCCATTACCACAATTAATGCACTCAAAACAGTCTGCAGCAGAAAATGTCAGCGTCCCTGTGATGGACAGTCCCTACAATATGCCGACTCCACCACAGTTTCCGCTATCCATCAGTGAACCCCCTTCTGCTCAATACAGCCCTCAAATTTCAGAGCCTCAAAGTCCATGGCCTTCGGAAGTGGACGAACAGATGACATCTCAGGGCCAAAAGAATATGATTAAATGGGAGAGCGATGAGGCGTTGGGCACAATGGCCACTATTTCGCCAGTGCTCTATGCAAACATCAATCACCCAAATCTGAAAACAGAATATCCCAATTGGAACGACCGAATTAAACAAATATCAAAATTGTGGCGTCAATTACCACCCGATCAAAGACAACCGTTCTTACAAAAAGCGCGGGAAAATCGTGCGGCAAATCGCATACAAAAGGCACAGTCGGAGACACAGCGCAGTGGCAAAGAAATTAGAAACGTTCCAATGACCACTGTTGCGGTCAGGGATGTTGATAATGAGCGACAATGGAAACACTTGCAGGCGGCCCGACAACAACAGCAGGTATTACCGGATCTGAGACACCCTCTTATGAACCAGACTATAAAAGCCCAGACAATCGGTCCTATCTCTCCCGGAGCTGATGGTCCACGCCCATCTTTTGCTCATAATATACCTCAATCCCCGTCGAGATTGGGATCAGAATATTGTCAGACGTCTGAAAGTGCGCCTCAAATGACTCCAATGCCTCACTCACCGATGCAATCACCAGTTCAGACACATTCAGTTCCGGTGCCTTTCTCTCAGTCAATGAACAGATCTCAAGTCCAGTCACCGTCTGCTGCGTCGCCGATGAGTCCTGTGATTCAAGTATCGCGAGTCCGGCCTCCAATAGACCCGAACAAACTGCCAGTTTCTGGCGCGGGCTGTAAACCTATGCAATTCGATCCATATTCTCATCCGCCGAACACACCTCGACCTCAAATGACTCTTCAACCAATATTAAGACCGGGAACGTCTCAACAAAGATCTCCATTCTCTCCATCATCTCCCGGTGCCGCACATCCAGGGTTATCTCAAAGCTCAACTGACAATTTCCAAACCCCGCCCTCAACACCGCGACCGCATAGCAATGACTCTCATAATCAAATGTCAATGCCTTTGAGTCCATACGGACAGCCACGAACTCCTCTCTCGAGTCCATTCTCTCCAACTCATAATCTGATGCCTCAAAATCAACAAAACGTCGACACCTATTCTGTACAAAACACACTCCAAAGGCAACAGTCATTCAGTTCTGAATATCAACACAACAGTAATGAAAACTTACAAAACAGCGAATGTTTGTATCAAAATGTGGGCCAACGTATGCCTCAACGCACACCCGATCCCTATAATCCTAATATACCTTCACCCAATTCTGATCCCTATGCGAGACCTGTGCCGACACCACAACCGCCCCAATCGCCTCAAAATGACCCTCTGCCCAAATTGAGCGGACAGAATCCTGTGACAGATATCTATGCGCGACAACCGATGACTCCGAGACCACAACAACCCATTCAGAGGTCGCAATTCGATGACATTTACTCCCATCAGCCGCCGACACCCCGTATGCAACAGCACTCCGATATATATTCACAGCCGTCTACTCCGCGTCCTAACTTTGTGCAGCCGTCTCAACCATCTCAAGGGCAGTCATTACAATCGAGTCCACAACACGACCCCTATGCATATCAGCCTGGTACTCCCAGACCCGTTACTTCGCGTCCTTCAATGCAAACAATTAGACAACCAGTTATGATGAGACCTCCTCAATTACCATCTGATCCGTATGCTCGACAACCGGGGACACCAATGCCTCCACCACTTCAGGATCCTTATGCTAAACAACCCGGCACTCCAATGCCTATGTCTTCAGGAGATCGACCACAAGAATCAAATGACACACAACTATCGCGACAACATCTCAGAGATCTATTGCAGAGACAACAGGTCAGACGTCAACAAGGATCCGATGTTCCGCCCCGACTCTGGACAGGTAGTAAATCCTCTATTATTTTAAATTTTATTATCAGAAACACTAATTATTTTTAAAATTTGCAGTCAATCAGACCCGCGTTCCCTTAAACGACGGTCAATTCCGTTTGCCTATCCCTCCCGGGGCAATGAATCGACCCCGAATGCAGAGTGGTTTCGCACCAGAACAAGTTTTTCGACACCCGTCAAATAGTAATGATCAACGAATGATAGTTCAACGCCTACCTGACCCTAGAATGCGGCAAATTTTGGTTCAACAATCACAGCACCAATTTGCTGGAAGGGGTCCACCACATTGGGTTAGAGTGCCGGCACAGTCTCATACAACTGGTCCTCAGAAACCTATTCAGCCCAATACAGAAATGGGTCCATACAATCAGTTCAACTCTCCTCCTGTGTCTCGTATGCCTCCTCCCAGTCCTGGCTTTGCTTCGCCTTCTGCTAGACAAGGGAGACCTCCACTTGTAAGGGCGGCACATCCTTCACATCAAATGACTTTACAGAACAATGAGATGGTGCAAATGCCGTCTTCAGAGGGCGCGGAGTTTAATCCAAATGCGCCCAACACTCAGAAAGCAAACATTCAGCCAAAAGTCGAAGTACAACCGTCAGCCCAACCGAACGCAAAGACGCCGACAACCAGTGATATAGTGAAACAACTTCAAGAGCAACAGAATCCCGAATTAAACGAAGAAGAATGTTCTCCTGAAGACTTGGATGACGACGAACTCTTAGGTTTAGGCAACGATTTCAATATTTTGGAATATGCGGATCCGGAACTCGACAAAGCTTTGAGTGGAAAGACTGGCGGAAAGAGTAATATTTTTGACGAACATTTGGATGATTTGGATGACAAAGAAGTCGCCGAAGAAAAGAACAAAAACGAGAAAAATATAGATAAAAGTGAACGAAAAGATTCTCAAATCACTGAACAAATCGCCAAAAAGCCTGAAATAAAACAAGAAAACAGTCCTAATATTGCAGTCAAACCAATCACTCGGATGCCGGGTCCCACTCAATCAGCCAATGTTCGTCTCGCATTCCCTCCTCCACCACCTCCTCCTCCTTATCCGGGACAACAAGAGGTGCCACAGTTGCCACCTCCTCCTCCATACCCTCAACCATTGCGGCCAATGTCGCAAAATGTGAGGCCTAACATACATCGACTGGAATCTGCTGATCCACAATTGCAGATGAGGCCAACTCAGCTCCTTCAGGAACAGCCATTATTGCTGGAAGAACTGGTCGAACAGGAGAAAAGAGATCAAAGACAGTCAGTACCGCCTCATTCACGGCCCTATAGTCAACAAATTCCGGAAAATATAGTCACACAATCGGATAGTCTTCTCAGTGATGTTGAGTTCGAACGTCTCAAAGCAGACATTTTATCAGATGACCCAATGCAGGGGCCGGCCATCAGTTCTATACAAACCAGTCATCCACAACAGCAGATGCATACATATGGTCAACAGATGCCTACTCTTAATCAGCCTCAGCACTGGCAGAATGTGGCTGAGAGTCCTTATCCACCACAACCTCGAATGCCACAAATGGGGCCCCGAATGATACCGAATCAAAGACATCAGATTTTTCAATCGCCTCCAATCAATCAAATGGGAATGCCTTCCGTTCGAATGGCGCCTAATGTTAGACAAACTCATACAATGATACCGAATCCGCCACAATCTATAACTCAGGTCAGACATCAATCTGTGGTGAGTCTCCCACCACCGCCTACACCTCCTGCGGAACCAATGAATGAAATAGAAAGACAACAACAGCTTCAATATGAGAATTGGCTCATAAGTCAGACAAATGTTCTCAAACAACAACAGAGTTATTTGGAGGCAGAGGTCGCAAAACTGAGAAAGGCTAAGAAAGTGCTGACCACTAAACAAAGACAGTGCAAAAAGAACCAAAACGACCTGAGCGAACATGATCTCAATGAGTTGAATCGTGTTGGACAAGAACAAAGTGGCCTTCAAAAGCATTTGGATCAGGTCCGCAAATCTCTTCGACAGCACCAGATTGTGACCAATGAGTACAATAAACAGCGACCGAAACAGTCGATGGTTGGCGTCTCTCAAACTTCCGTTTCTTTACCGCAATCTCCGGGCAGTTCATCAATTCCTTCGATGCAAACCTCTCCTCGTTCGGTGCACTCTCCTCTCATGGCATTGGGATCTTCAGGTCCCGGTACTCCTATCGCAATGGGCGGACCTGCAACTCCACAGTCGCCTGCAATAATGAGTCCGTCACCTTTAGGTCCTTCACCCTCTCCTTTAATGCAGAACTCCCCAATCCCTAGCCTCCACTCACCAGCAGGAATGCCGCCCTCACCAATGGTTCAGTCAGTTCAGTCTCCAATGCCTCAAATGCCTACCGATCCTAATATAAGGCCACAAATGTCGGGCCAATCCGTTCATATAATTGATGACAACAATCCTTTTAGTGATGTCTATCAACACAAAGAAAAAATGCAAATTCAGTCGATGCGAGGGCCGCCAACAGCCGGTCCTCCCAATACATTTCCACACATGATTTCTGGCGAAATGTCGAGTCCTGATGAAAGACAAAAGATTTTCCGTCAAATGCCGTTCCATAATGAAGAAAGTGTGGGTTATCAACAACCAGTTCCACAACAGTCACTACCAATGGGACAACAGATTAGAGGAATGCAGAGCCCGCACTCGACTAGTCATTATCCACAACCGAATGAGTCCCAAATGTTTCGTTTCCCAAACCAACACCATATCTCACCTCAAAGACCATATTCAGAACTGGTAGGGCAGCCATATCCGGCTCAGTTGCCTCTAAATTATCAGCAGCAGCAGCAGCCACACCAACAAATGCCTATCAGAAGGCCTCCTCCACCGCCATATCCCGGTTCATTGACGCCAATGGCTCAGCCGCAGCAGCAGCAACAACAACATCATATAAGAATGTATGGGTCACCACAAGTGGCGCGAATGGCGTCTCATTCAATGCACAATCGGATGGAATACCCGCCGCGGACTCCTAATGACTTCGATTCAAATCCTTTCGAGAGTTTGAATCAAAGCAATTATTCTACAGAAGAAAATCGAATGGTTCAGTGTTCCCCCCGACAAATGCCTGTTTCCTCACCTTATTCTTTAGGAGAGGACACATCCATACATATGTCAGCTAACGATCTCTCGTCAGTCAATTCAGGAGATCTTTTAAATAATCAAATTTCCTGTGATTTGCAATTCAAGAACTCTTCTGATAACGAATCGAACGAACGAAAGCCATCCCTCGTCGGAGAAGCAAAAACTTCACTGACGTTCAACATTGATGAACAGGGCTCGGGTCAGGACAATGACGCTGTCAATGATCTCTTGATGAATAACAATGAATCTGAACAATCGAGTGGTGAACAGAATATAATTAATTCAGAAATTAAAATAAAGAAAGAATTAGTGGACACGAGTTCCGGATCTTCTCAACAGAACTCCTCAAATGAGAATCAGATTGTGATCAAAGCCGAGGTATTTCTCACATTTGTTTATTCAATTCTAACATTGATTCTAATTGTAATATGAGCAGGACACTTATCTGTTGAACTCTTCCTGTGCTTTTGAGCAAAACCAACCCAAACCCGAGTCATGGAATTCTGTTGAAGAGCCCCAAATTGAAAGCCAAAAATTAGTACAAAATGAGAGCTCTTCTACCGATTTGACGAATGATTTGAACGAAAGTGAGAGCAATGAGGACGCAAAACATACTAAAGAAAACGCTTTACTCAAACAACTACTTCAAAACTGTCCGTCCGCTGACTCCCAATCCAATGCTATTGAATCCATCATTAAGGCAAATGAAAACCAAGAAGAATCCAATGATAATAACAATAATAATAATAATAATAATAATAATAATAATAATAATAATAATAATAATAATAAT
>JAQIYB010000512.1:0-11116 GCA_034699325.1 Oribatida sp. Gr-Ori-00743 | reverse complement strand
ATAGGTTCTAGGCGTTCATGCAAAAATCCTTATTCAAACAATGTGAGTTAATAATTCAGAATCCATTTGTGAATATTTATTCATAAGAATATTCATAAATAATAAATGTTTTGTTTGATTTACAAGAATAATCATAGAATATGTTCCTCTTATTCATAATTCACATCAAATGTAAGCTAATATTATGCGTTCCCGCAACCCTTCACTTGATTCTGGGCTGAAAATCGAATTTTTAGAAATAAACTCAGAGAACAAATAATATTTGAATATTTGTTTGAATGTGAAAAATATGAATAATCTTTTATCTCGAGATAAAGCACTTTAGAAAATAGAAATTCTTTTGCATTCTATTGATTTGTAAATATATTCTGTATATAAATGTCTTCAATGCTATACATTATTGCGATTGAGATTTCAATATACGTATGTTTTCAATAGTTGTTTGCACAGAATATGATCAAACAGATTGACAAATAGACATACTGTTCCCCTATTGTGGACATTGAACTAAGACAAATACAAGGTGAATTTCAATCTGGAATAAAAGCTCTGGCAATAATAGTCAGCACCCGTTTCCATATTTTTAACCAAACAACAGATTTAACGACTTTTAAAAGCATTTATTCCTTAATTTATTGCTATTCTGTTAATGACTTAAAAATTCTTCCAATTAATTAGTGTTGAAATTTTCAGAACCACTTTATTCTTAAGTCTATAGTTATATAGACTTAACATTTCATTCTGAGCTCTTTCATAATATGTGCGACTGTGGTCTCAGTACTGTCGTAGAGTTTACGGATATTATTAGATTATATTATAAAACCTTAAACTCGAGGCCAAAGAAAAATCACTTTTCCTTAAAACACAGGCAAACAAATACCTAGAGTAGTAGTGCACAGCACTAATGCCAGGAAACAGTAATCCCTTTACAGTTGAGTCTATCGTATATAACAATTCACTTCTCTCTCGACTGAATCCCTGTTCACTAAGACATAAAAGTTAGGAGTTTTTTGTTTTATTATCGCATTTCATTGTTTTTGTTTAATCTATTTCACTCTTCATTCTTTTCAATGTAACTTTTTCTTAAATAAGCTGTTTGTCAGCCCCTACCCCCGTTCCCCATAGAAAAACATTGCGCTGAGTGGAGCACATACCCAAAGCTGTGTTAGTTCTGGTCAGCGGCAGAACAATGACTCCGTCGTCAGTAATCCAAAGCGAAACTTCATATAAGTCTTCAGCGAAAACGCAGCGCAATATCACATCATTTCCTTCTGTCGAAGTCGAGTCCAGACTCCGAACGTCTGTCTGTTTGTCTATTACTGCAAATAGAAATCAAAAATAAAAATAAGAGATCACTCGCACAAGTGTTCAATATTATACTAGTCTTATACATAGATTTATAGATAAACTCATAGATTTATACGCAGACATAAGAATTATCTTCTGTTGTCTCTAAGAATATGAGAATATGTTTTGGTTTTCATTCAATCTATTGATATGAGAGTCACTAATATATAAAATGACTGAAATTTCAGACGAAATGCTTTGAATGTTATTAGACATCAGAAAAACATTTTTCTTTTTCACTTCTGATATGGATTTCAATCCATTTCTGTAAATATTTTAAAATTTTGTTTTATTTTCTTACTTCAAAAATTGAGGGAAAAAGCATTTATAGTGTTGTAAAATATTTAACTAAATTGAGTTACAGTTTTCTATTTCTGTTCAAACATTTTTTGCTGCTCCACAACTCAACCGTAGTTTCCCTTCAAATTGAGTTCTGGTGATTTTTGGCCACAATTTCACTCATTTCTGTTTTCTATTTTTCCAAACAGATATCATAGACTCGATATTATTCAACAAAAAGAATAAGACATTTGTTGTAATATTACAGTCATTTAGACAACGCTTACATTCAAACGCTTAGACATTCAGAACATGGAATTCAATGCTTTCCCTTTGTGTGCTCTCACATACTGCAGACTAAGTTTGTTTATGAGGTAATCAGCTTAATTCTCATTGACATTTAGCTTGTTACAATATTAATTAGTACATGTAAGATTAGTCACTTTTCTACCGCAAAATATTCTTGCAATTTTTATGAACGCCTTGACTATATTTCAATGTGTAAAATCAATGGATTCCTAGATGAAGCCAAGATCAGTTTTTGTTTCAACTGATTTGTCTGAAGACTGGTTCCCTTTTTGACGGTTCGCCACAAGTCTATTAGTAAAGAGTGAGAGGTGATATACAATTTATAGGGACAACTATTTGTTATTCTTATCGGGTATGACTATCCTATGCATCGTTCACTTGTTTTGCTGAGGAGCGCCGATACGGAGCGCAACACTTCAAACGAAAGTTATTTTTTTCTCAGCTCTGACTCCAAATCTAAAAATTTTGGTGATCTTTGAGTTTAGAGATCACAGATGCGAAACAGTGTCTGCTCTCTGCCACTCAATACTGCCTTTGACTGAGCGCTGGTATATTATATAAATGTGATACTCATCCACACAGAAAGAATCAATGGAAGGGTGTTATGGCATCGGTTATTACCAGTACTTGGGCTCTAAAAGTAAAGAAATCGCAATATATTTACTTTAGTTTTTTTGTTGGCTTTTGATTCTCTCAAATGTTCGTCAAATCGCATGAATTTATATTACAATTGAGACTAACCTCTCTCTAAACTAACCCCTCTCTGAGTATTAGTCTTTCCCTACAATACTATTATAATATGAATTCTGTTCCGAAGCACACAATCGGATGAATTACATTCCATTAAAAAACACTCTTATATTGAGTTACAATTGCTTTCAAATCAACCTGAGCTCAACGACTGGCTCTAAATTTAAGCTGAAGAGCGAAGGAAAAGCCGATTAAATTCAAAATTAGTTATTTTGCATGATCAAATTTACCTTTCTTGCACATAAATTTTCATCAAATTGCCCTTTCCACATCAAATTGCTCTAACACAAAAATTATCCCTGCTAACCTGAACAAATTTTGATTCACGTCTGAAGCCTTTCCGCTTTAAGACAGGTCTTTTTCGTGAGTCTAACCGACAAACGATATTATGTTTCGCTCTCTTCTGTCGACAAAGATTTGAAATTTTCATAACTTAAGGAAATGAAAAGGAAATTAATGTATGCATTGAATGAAAACTAAGACTTCTTTCGTTAAGTTTTTTTCAATTTGAAAATTTAATGCGATTTTATATAATGAATGTAATTTGGTTTTTAGCCATATTTCAATAGCACACAGAATATTATTATTATTATTATATTCTCTTATCTACTGATGTTTGCTTTGCTGAACAATTTCTTATAATATTTAGATTAGTTTTCGTTTAGATCTATGCTGTGCTCCGAATTTTCCTCATCGATTCGTATATTTATTTAGGTGTCGAGTTGCTAGCAATAGCATCTAGGTTACTTTTATTATCAACCGGAACACAATTTCCAAGCTGATATCTCAACTTTCATCATTATTGAAATTTAAAAATGAAATTCTATCCGGAATATCCGTTATATTAAAGCAAGCAACAAAAATCGATAACCAGGTAAAAAATAAATAAAATATTTCAATGAAAGCGAATTTCAAAGTAATCTGAATTTGAATAAAATTTGTGAATAAAAATTGTTTTACAAAAGATTTCATTCAAAACCCATTTAACGATAATTCGATGTTTGAGAAGAAAAAAGCGAATCAAAGAACAGTTTGAATGAAAGACCATTTAATCGGATGAAGACATTTATTGATGACTTCACTGATATTTTGATTGAACTTTGAAAACTTGTGAGAAGAGTCTGAGTCTGTGAAACAATATTGAAAGTGTCATAACTCATATTGACGTCCATCTAATATAAAGTAATATATTGTCATTTAGTCTTTCTTTACATTTCTTTACAACTGCTCTTCACTTCCAAAGCGAATGGAATGAAATGATTCTGAAAATTGATATCTCATCCAAAACACAGATAAATATATATTGTATTGTATGGAGAGATCTATGAGCACAACATGTTATGTATGTATTGCTCGGAGAGGAGCTGTTTGTCACAATCGTAGGCAACTGACGTTTATTCGCAATGAAAGAGCACATCCATACACACATACATTCACACAATAATAGCTGAGAGCAGTAAAAGAGAATATTGAATGAAGAGATGCAACAAATCATGACTACAGACACGTATATAGAGATCAGAATTATTTTATGTAACAAATCCGACACAAAAGAGGACTTCTATTCGTTTGGCTTTCGCTTACTTATCCATAAAAACTGATTTACTCTTCGATAATACATCGCATTTGCAACGATTGTCAATAAAATTCACTGAATTCTGAGCTCAGGAATGACACTATCGATAGTCACATAGATTACAGTCTTTCCAAACAAATAGTATATTTGTGCAGACAGTCAAACATCACGGATGATGAGCTGTGCTAGCTAACCCATGAAAACAGAAAAATCAACTAGCTTTTTTTAAATAAAAATAATATAATTAAGTAAATTATCTTGATAATGGCCAGGAGTACATCTGAAAATAGTGACAAGGATCACTTTTAAAAAATTCTGATATAATATTTGTGACGCTCTAATCTCCAGCAGATTCTGTGCCTAATGTGACGAAAGTGATGGTAAATATGTCCAACGCTATCGGCAATGATCTCTATCTCTGCCAGTATTGGGGAATGGGTTCAAACGATGACAGAGAAATGTGTAGTGAATTCCTACACTAATTCTAGTTTTATGTTTATGTGTGCCTTAAAGGCAATCAAAAATTTCTTCTATCAAAACGTTAAGCTCTCATATCATTTATTCTGATATATGGTGTGCACAGATTCCGGATCGTGGCCATTGGGACAGCACTTATATTAAATTAAATTTAGATTAATAACAACTCAATAATAAATTTCCCCGAATATCACAATACTTTTTAGGATTGAATTTGAAAAAAATGATTTCCGCTCTAAAATATTTCAAACTTACAATGAAATTATACGACAATATTCTACAAGATGCAAACCCGGAGCTACGGAAAACTCATTTTTCTGTAGCCTCACATCAAACACACTCTCATGTCGTATGGCTTTCCATTAAATTATTGATATTTAAATAACGAGGAAATTGTATTTTTCAATATTCTGCTGAATAAAAATCAACAGAAATTGATTAAAAATAAGCGTTTTATTCATTTCTCTGTTGAAGAATAAAGTTTAGCCAAATATGCTATAAATCTGAGCGAAGAAATTTATGTTTATTTATTAAATATTAAATACGAGTTATTAAACAGTGTTTAAGTAATGCCATATCTAAGGCTTGAAAGCGATGTAAAGCGAATATTAATGCATAGCTTTTCTGAATTAGTTCTGCTTTTCCTAACATTTAGCGAATTTCAAAGCATTTCAAACATATTTTAACTCATTTTCCATATATTTTTCCGCAATAAAACTCAGCCATAAAATAAGTGACACAACTTTATTGCCAGAAATTCCATTCGCATACTTATGAATATCAATCAAAGGAACAGTTTTATTACCAAGATATGTTTTGAGAATAGAATTTCAATTCCAGTTTTGATAAAACAAATCTTATATCTTATAAAATGCCAAGGTCGTATCAGTGAATTTACAACTAATTTATCATGCAAATAACCATAAAAGTTGCACATTAAACTTCCTTGATTACTCTCAAGACGACATAAAACAGAAATTGATTTTTTGATCAAACTTTTGATACTCTGAGCATTAAATCAATACCAAGTTTAAATTGGCGATTAGGGTAAGTTAAACATTTAATTCTGAGTCACGAAAAACATAATATTTGATAAGTCTATACAATCATCACTTCGGCGCTAAATATTAATTTTTCTCAGAAAATGCGATGAATTATAGTCTTATATCTAAACCTTTTTTTGGATACTTTATATGCAAAGAAAGTGCATAAAAGAGAACAGGCATCAAATGGTTGTGCACTAATGTATTCAGGTATCAGAGAAAGGACTAAAAACAGTTACCATTGTTATGAAGAGCGGGTATAATAAAAAGACTAATTTAGATGTGATGTTCACTGTATTGTTCGCTATAAATGAATGCTAATGAGAAGAACGGCATCAGGTCTTTGCTCTTCACCTCAGCCTCTAATCGCTTGTATTCGTAGCAAAACATTACAACCATTTGAGTACACACTTTAAGCTCAAGATTTATGGCACAATGTAATGAATACTGGGTTTAAACTCAGCCGACAAATATTGGCGATAATTGCTTTTTAATGCATCCCTAAAAGATTGTTCAGGATCAAACTGGCTTTAGTTTTTAATAGATAATATCTTAAAATATTAATCAAAACATCTCTTTTAAAAATTTGCATAAAAAGTGCGAAAATCATTTGATATTCAAAGCAATCCTAAGATTGAATCCAATATTTTTAGATAAAAAATCGATTACTTTTCCACAAAACTATTTAATGATATATTCAGTAATGAGAGAGAAGTGACTGAAAATGAGTTTCAAATAGAGTTTTATTTTTAATGATTTAATTTTTCAGTATTTTTATGCTCAAAACAAGAGAAGAAAACGTGCGTTAAATGAACGTTAAATTAAATGAATAAATAGTTTTAAAGAAAATCAATGAATTTTTGAGCGAAAAATTGTCTCTTCTATTGCTTCGGGAAATAAGACTTTTGGACGAAAAATCTATTTCTAAGACAATTGTTTGTAGCAATAAATGCAAACCCAATCGTCTCTGTGTCTCAGTTGTGGAATAAAGTGTAAAACGATAGAGCACTGGTATATCGCACTGGTATAACACACAAGGAATTACAGCCATTTGTTTCACGAGCGGAGGAAAGTCAAAAACTCAAAGCCCTTTCAATTTATCATTGTTTTCAAAGCTCTGGACATTTAAACAGTTTCTTCTCTGCATTGGTTTCCTCTATTTTGCGTTCAAATAAAACTTAAAAATAACCAAGTTGCTTCAACAATCAAATGAAAACTTCAATAACAAAATTGACCATGTCACTGACTCTGACATCAAATCCGGTCTAAACTATTGAAGCGTTCAAAAAGAAGAACAAAAATGAAATCTAATGAATCAAATCAAAAACATTAGTATCTGATTGAAGAGCATGGTCAGTCTCAATCACGCCTATTCCTGGGTACTCTGAGATCAGATTCTGTGCGTCTTTTTCTTCATAGATTCAAATAAATTATTCGCAAACATTTTTTACTTTAACGGACATAATATATATCTTTAAAGAGATCTCTCATTCAAAAGATTGCTTTATTTGAAAAGAAGAGAAACACGAAAAGAACTGTTTGGCCTTTCCTTTCAATCTATTCGCTCCTTCCCATTGATTGCTCGCACAGAATAAGAGGGCCTTTGAATCGCGTGTCAATAATTTAACGCTCAAAATAAATAGAGTTAGATTTGGGGCTCATTTTGCAGTCGGGTTCGGAATATTTTACTCATTTGTGAGGAGTTCTCCTTCTTTTGACGAAATATTTTTTACATTTTTTCAAAATTTTATTTAAAGAGCGAAGAAATCTAAACTGTAATACATATCACTGTAGTGAAGTGCAAAAGTAGGGGAACCACTGCTAGCAGTGAATGAATGAATAGACTTACATAATATACATAAGAATATTCTGTATATTCTGTACAAAAGGAATATTTATATACACGATATTCGCTCATAAAATGCAAAGTAATCATCGATTTGTCTTCTTTTTCGTTCCCCTATTTTATAACGAACTCTGCCTTTCATTGCTATAATGTGTTAACAGAAATAATGAATAGTTTTTGAACATTAGATTAAGAAAAGGCACAGAAAAGAGAAGAGAAGAAGAAAAGCAGAAAATGAGTGTCGGATTCATTTGAGTCTCGACAATATTCTGGCAAAACAAGCGTTTCATTCGTTTCTTCTTTGCATTTAAAATTGCTTTTTCACCACAACGGGATCACCACAGCGGCACACGTTGCATAGAGAGCCTTCCCCTGGGATTTCCAAGATCAAATGCTTTTAAGGCATTGAGACTAATTGAGAACTTATTCAGAATTTTATATAAATTTGCATTTCATTAGTTTGCAATTTATTCTTGATTGATCAAGGGAATTATTGAGAAATTCAAGAACATTTAAAGACCACACTTTAACTCTTGAGATAATTTACAAAGTTTAAATTCTAAATGAAGAACATCTAGATTTCCTTCTCCAATATCCAGGTTTTAAATTGTGCGGTCCTGGTTATCCCTTCACTTGGAGTTAATATATGGAGTCTTTTGTTCAGTGATTGAACAGATTTTTAAATAATTTATTGAGTTTCTGGTCGTCAGACTCGAGTTAACTTTGTTTTTACAGAATATAAAAGGCGTTCATTCATTCATCTCTCAAATAATTTGCTTCAATTCCTAAATCAATGATCGAGCAGAAAATTGATCGAAAAATCGGTCAATAAAATACATGGATAAGTCTTTTCGCAACTCATTTGCAGAATATATTAAACGATAGAGTTTTGCATTAAACTCAAACCACTATTGATTTTCTGATATTAAATGCTTTCCATTTCCTCTTCGAGTTTAAAATCCGTTCAATGAAATTCATTCTGAGTTCCTGAATAATTTGGAATGAAAATGAGCAAGCCTAACCAGAATTGATGCTCCGAATAAAAATAAAGAATAAATATCATTAAATTTCCACAAAATTGAAAACACTTTTCCTCTTAACCCGTTTTCAATTTCATGCACACACAAAATAAATCACCAAGATAAAGCCAAAAATAAACTAAGCCTTTTTAAATAAAATGATCCAAATTGAGATACCCTGGAGAATTTACTTCCAATACTAATCGTTTGTTTGAAATGAGGAAATCCTCAATTTTATAGGTTTGTGATGTTTTAAGTGAGCGCTGGGAACAGATGAGGTGACATTTGGCCAGAAACTAAAGGACACATTCAGTGCACACAAATTGATTGTCGGTTTACTTAATTTAATTTATTATAAGTAGTTTTTCATAGCCAACAAAACTGAGGGCAATAAATGTTGTGGAGCACAACCATCGCAGCACACGTTCAACTTATTCTCCAATCGACTCATTTGCTAATCGACAGACTGGAAGAGTCAGTCGGCTGTGCACTGCAGGCCTTCCAATCATCTGACATAACCATATCATTACAGTTTACATAAAAAACTATATGTATTCTCGTGTTATAAAAAATTACTCCAAAATATATAAATACAACGACTGTTTTCTTGGAGAAAATCGATTATTTCATGCCTTTTAATGATTAATGCCTGGTTAGCGACGCAAAGAAAAATATAACAGCTCTTTATCTTAACTACCAGTGCTCTGAAGGTTTTCATTCGTGAAGAAAAGCAAACTGTTCCACACTTTTCTTACTATTACTGAAACTTAAATATTTATATATATTTTCTGTTTGAATAATACAGTCATCGCTATTAAACGTACGGCTTATCTGCCATTCCTAACACTTAAACCATTGTATCATTAAATCAATTTTTATTTCACAAAACGTCAATAAAGTGTAGCGAAAAAAAATTCAAAGTAATGTCATTCACAACAAATAGTTATAATGTAGTGCAGGAAAGCCTCACTTTTAATAAAGATTTTCAACAAAGTTGTTTCACTTCATTGATTATCAATAATTCATTGACAAAACAAACTATCCTTGTTATATTAATGAGGAATGTCAGGAATCACAATAGTTGATAGCTATTATTGTGAAATAATCACCTATCAAATATTTAAAACTACATAAAACCTGAAATATTGATTCCTTACAACTACAAGTGCCATAAGAGAATAGCTTGCACATGGCAAAATGTATTTATCAATACAGGTCATTTAGTGCAAATTGGCTTCACCCAGGAATGCGGGAAACTATTTTATAGCCAATACAATCACTAAACATAACAATAAACAGCTTTTATGACAGAACAGAGTATATAAACATAATATGAAAAATGTTTAATAAAATAAAATATAAGGGAAAAGTATGACATTCCCTTACGTTCCCTTACATTGGCTTACATTCCCAATTCGGAGTTAGAAAACGGAAATCAAGAAAAGGAGAAGAGAAGGCAACAAGCAATAGATGACTGTGCAGCTGACATACAACATCTCTAAGAAAACAGGGCCTAACCACACATCGCGAGGCATAGCCATAGTCGGCACTCACGACAACACAATCTTTTGCATTAGATTAGAGTTTTTTCGAGCGAATAACACAACTCTTATAAACTCTGTTCATATTTAAGGCAACAAAAATGATATCCAATACTGTATTACATTTTGTTTGCCTTAGTTATGACTAAACTAATGTAGTGTTTTCTGACACCCTTTCAATAACATGACAGTAGTTTTACTTTAAAAACATTATTTCCTTTCACTGGTGTCTCGACCTACTCTTCCCTTCGTTTTTGAGGAATAAAAAGAAAAATATGACCAAAAATAAGAATGAAAACAAGATTTTTGATGAAAAATTCTGTATTCTATATATATTTATGACAAGAAAAAAATTCTCCTCGAAATGAACTGACAGAACAGATGCATATAACAAGTGTTACAACTCTCGCTGTCTGTGGGCTCATGTCTGAGCACTCAACCATATTATTCAATGAATAAACTCCATGTTAGCTATGGTTTTTGAAAACCCATTTCAATGGAAGATATAGTTTTCCATTGGAATAAATTCATAACTTTTTTCCATTCTTTAAAATTATTTCTATTGTGAAATAAAAAAAATCATTGAAAATACTGTTTATCCATCAAATGGACCATAAACTCAGTAATGAAAGAGTGGCGCACAAGAAGTGTTTTCTCCTAATCTAATCTATGGCACAGACTTATATGTGCACTCCTTTTAAAAAATATCAAAAATACTAACACAATCTGCACTCTTCTCATTGTAAGCCTGTGCTCTAACTGTGAATAAGTCTGTGCCAAACAAATTGTATGGAAGTGTAAATTAGTTTTTAAGAGCATTTGTGTTGCTCTCTCTCTCTCTCTCTCTCTCTCTCTCTCTCTCTCTCTCTCTCTCTCTCTCTCGCAATGCACTAAACACACTCCAGAGAGACATCTCATTTGCACTAAAA
>JAQIYB010000511.1:0-11117 GCA_034699325.1 Oribatida sp. Gr-Ori-00743 | reverse complement strand
AAGATTTCAGTTTTTAGTCATTATGGCCAAGATCTAGCTAGGCCAAGGTCTTTTATCAAACAAATGACCCGATACAATTACCAAGCTAATTATTAATCTAAATTTGTTGTGTTATTTATAATTTGATTTAAACTAAATATAATTCTTTTGAAAAAAACAATTCTTTTAATACATTTGTCAAACAAATAGAGAATCGATGGTATGTTTGCACTGCTGTCCACTCAACCAATACTTGAATTTCTCAATATTTTTCATCATTTTATTTATTTTCTCAAAAGTATTCCAAAAAAATGAAAGAAGAGATGAATTTCTTTTGATTTTCTTTTCTATTCGTTTAGAGATTTGTTGCAAACAAATGATCTGTTATTATATTTTCAATCAAATTCGGGAATAAACAGAATAAGCTATTGAATAGAAAGACACAGAATAAAGGAATCGGTTCATTGCGATAGTAATGCATGACTTGACAGCTCTTTCCTTACATTCGTCGCAACAATTCTGACGTAAAAATTTGCAAATATATTCGAGGCAATAGTTGTCACAGAAAAGGAGAAAATATTCATCTCTTATATAACTAAGAAAAGGCATAAAACATTTCCAACTAATATCATGCAATCAACAGAAGAGATGAGCAAGATATAAGTCTTCTCAAGACGAATCTAGGTCATTTCAGATGTTTTATCTCAAATATTACTCAAGTATAACAATTAATAAGCAATTTGCAGATTATCTAGTCACATTTATGAGAGCTAGTTAAGATTTAGTCACTAGATTCTAGTGTTAACTTAACCCATCCTGGTAAAGCCGTCTAAACTGAACAAACTCATTTTTTCAAGGTAATTAAAAGTTGACTTGGAGCTTGCACATCTCTAAAGAGGTTCGTTAGTTTTGCCTTCAGATTCCTGTTTGATCGAGGAATTTGATTCAAATAGAGTATCAAATCGACTCTAATTCAGGTCTTTTGCAGTGATATCTCAAGAATTTAATCAAAGCTAAGACTGGAAGCGAACAACAAATAAGAAAATGTCTGTTATTTAGGGAACAAAATCTCATATATTCTTCTTTCAGACGAATTACAGCAAACATAACATAATTATTGGTCTAATTTGTTCCAAGTTTAGATCAGGGTTTGTCAGGTTCTTCAGCTTCTAAGGAGTTGGTGGAAGTTGTTAGTACTATAGCCAGAGGCGCTAAATCCAATTTAAATTGTTCTAAATCCAGTTCAGACGCCCCTTTTTGCCAGAGTTATTCTGATTCTAGCCTAGCACACATCTATGTGCTGTCTGACCCCTATTGGTGAATTATGAAAATGGTAAATCTCTTAAAGATATCTAGCAAATCATGTGTAAAAGTGACTAGATTATTGTCCAATTTTAAAATCAAATTATTTAAATTAAACTTTTCATTAAATTATTTAAAAAGTTGACTCAAATTTTGAATCTAACGCTAAGAAAGATTTTTGTGTGAAGTCGAGTGAAATGATTTAAATTGAATTTCAAAATTGATATTATCGTAAATTTAATGCACGAATAGTCTTATAGTCAGACCTAATTCGGCGCCGAATTTCAATCAGAAATCCATTAAAAGCCAACTATTTTTTAAAAACTATTTAATCGTTTGGTTGGTAACAGCACTTTGGAAATCACATAAAGTCTTAGTCTTCGAAGAATCTATGGATGAGTTCAAAGAAAATATAGTTTTTGCTGTTCTTTTGACTCAAGCCTTTCAGAGAAGACAAATGAAACAAAACTTTTGTTAAGTTATAAATCATTCAAATAATTAGCTTTTCTCAGAAGTTAATCACAACTTATTAAGTGCTGATCCCTAACGATGAGCTCAATCGACAGACAAACCTAAAGACAATATGTTTATCGCACCACTCATTCATTTATATTTCATTATAGATATGACACCAACAGAGCAGAGCAGAGGAGAGAGAGAGAGAGAGAGAGAGAGAGAGAGAGAGAGAGAGAGAGAGAGAGAGAGAGAGAGAGAGTAATCAGTCAATTATTGAGAGTAAAACAAAAAGAAAAGTCATTTAATCACAAACTTATTCTTTCCTAAGACCAAAGGATCTTCTCCTACAAGGAATTTACTGAATGATTTAATCTTGCTCAAATTGGAAACTTTGTCCTCTTTTGTTCGCTGTTTGTTACTAACTTGTAGGGGAGAGTCGTGTTAGGGACAGTCACTGCTGGAGTCAATAGCCTATTGTCAATAGGACTGACCGTAAGAACGGCAATGAAAGCCTGTGTTTTATCTGTTTGGCGACTAATTCCAGTGCGATATGTAGTGTCAGAGCAGGTGTTCACTGAATTATGTAATACTTTGAGGCAATCATTTGAAAGAAGAGAATATCTGTTGAGAGGAAAACATAATAAACATTTGATTATAATATAAATATTTATTGCAATCAATTGTATGATTGATTTCGCGCTGTTTTCCCGAATATTGAACCGAATTCTGACTCGAATTTTATGTAAAGCCCAGAATAAATCGATCGCAAAACTAAGATCAAAATACTTTATTCAATAGTCGGCTCAAACTAATAATATCATGCTCAAAATCTTTGACAAACTAAGGTAAATGTAGCTTTCACTTTTGCGATGTTTTCTCAAATATCATGTGAGGCACAGAATAAAATCGATGGCAAATAAAATGCATAATAAATAGGGAGTGAATGGCAGCGCAAAAAACAATTGCTTTTAATTTCCGGCCGATAAGACTGGAAATAAAGACTTATTGGTTGACCAGGTTTAAGGTTTTTTGCTTTGTTTTTCAATTCACTTCATATGAAAGGCCTTAATCTCATTCTTGTGCCCACATATTGACCATCATTTGGTCTCTGAGTCAGCGTTTATTGTATTTTCACTGCCTTCCCCTCTTTATCGTGTGTCAGCTCCGTATGTAAGGCCAGTGATAGTCTAACCCCAAACTGCGAACCGAAGGCAAACTGAACGGCTATACCGAGCTCTCACTCAGGTTTTGTTACGCATTTTGAAGAGTTGCGGAGCCGTTATAGTGATGTCAAAACGTGTGACACATCTGACTGTCGTATGGATTGTGCGGCCAATGATTCCAACCGATGATTATCCGACACTTTGACAGCTATTGAGTTTCAAAGTCAGACAAAACCTATTCATTGAGACATTTAAATGAAAGGACAGTAATGTTATTCACGTTTTTTTCACTTCCACTTCAATAACCTTTTTTTGAGTCTTTTATTTGAATATAAAGCTAATGTCAATTAATTTAAATGAGCTTGGTGGTGTTGGGACACATTAAAAGTAGGAAAACTGCAGAGATTATCTTGCTTAATTTCTAGATCCCTTTCCTAATGATTATTATTTTCAATTATTTTAATTCTGTTTAAGAGATTACGAGAGAAATACTTAAGTTTTATAACTATTTTTCGTTTGAAAACTCAATAAAATATTATTTCAATCGTTAAGAGCTTTGCATTAATTTTATTCTGATTTTGTCTTTTATTCTGTGCTACAAAAATCCTTTTCTTAATCTGTCTTCAATTGAATGGCTGTTTGATTAAAGAAGTTTTATTCGGATGTGGACTAAGAGCACAGCCATCGCGCAATGAATAGCACAGCACATATCGCTAAAGAAACTTTGCCATTAAGGCAATCAATTGGATCGGACATCATTGATGACCATCAATGACCATCAGTCTTGCGGTGCCATCAACTCTGTAGCAGTTCTCCATTCGCTACTATGTGAGCGGCACCGGTCAGTTGTCAGAGCACAGCCATAGTGAGAAGACGTCAATACTTTTTCTCTCAATTTCTTTTATGAATGACAACAATGAAGACAATGTTAATAACGCAATGAATTTATTGCTTTCCCTTTTCTTTGGACTAAATGCGAGCACAGAATCCGTTGCCTACACTTCCTATACAACACTCTATTATATGATATACTGATCCTTAATATTAGTTAATGTTATATAAGTTTATTCCCTCGAAATGTGACTTTAAATCACAAAGACTTTTGACTGGAAATCCAAGACATCTATTAAATGACCCGTCATTTCGGACTATTATTTTTCATTAGGAAATGAGTCCAAAACGTCTCCGAAAGTAAAGCGAAAACGAATTGAAATTTTGTTAAATTACTCCAAAATTAATCTCAATTTGGATTTACTTTCCATTTATGATGTCTTCAAACTTTAAATCAATTTTTCACTCAAATCTTTTTGGCTTTGAAATCTGAAATTTCCTAAAATTGAATTCAATTGACCCAGATCCAACTCGTTTAAATCAAAATTGACAAGCAACATTTAGATCCGAGCATTTAGATTGAAAATCGAATGAATAATTCTGTTATTTTTACAATGGTCATTTAAATATTTAAATTCTGGCAAATAGTTTAGAGTTTATGCTTTGACCTAGCTAAATAAAAGACCAGGACTACTTGTATTACTTGATTATGGCCACGGTAACACAAAAATCAATAACTTGGTCAATGTTTATTCAAATTAAAATGAATTTTTATACAATTTATTTCTATATAGGGATCAAAAAATTTATGATTAATTACACAAAACTACACTTTATTATCGTTTGGAGAGAAACACAATTTTTTATTCCGGGTTATATTTCTCTGACATTAAGTTATGGTTATCTAAGTTTGAATGCCAGCAATCAATCATTTTCTGAGTGAATATTATATATATATTTTGCACAGAATTTCGTATTATTTTTATACCAAAAACTTTAAGGAATTGAAGTCAGGTTTCGGTCGAAGCAAACGATGAGAAGAAAACTTTTTTCATACATTTTATTCGATTTTCTTGAAATTTGAATTTTTTCATTGATTTTCAGCTCATTTTTCTATGACTTCACACATTTTCAATGGTTTAAAATCATTTTTTATGCTTTTATTCTGACAAAAAATGAGTTTGAAATTAAGTTAACTTTATTTGGGTCTCCACTTCTTTATTCTGAGTGGTTTTGCCATTGTTTTCGTCAATACGTTTTGAATATTACTTTATTTTAGGCCTCACTTCACAACAATTTGATTACTTTTCTCTTGTCTTCAATTCTTATATTTGTTCTGAAAATAGGAAAACCATTTCAATAAACGTCTGATTTTATATTTTACTTCTTTCAAAGTCAGCGATGGTTTATGTCTGGAGCTCTGGGCAAAGATCAATAGGAATTCCATGTCTCTCCTCATAGGGTAATGACCTGCCATCTGGTTTTAGTCAAATGTTATACCAAATGTTCAAATGTGTCAATTTTGATAGGAGCTAGGTTTTTTTCGATTTAAGTTAAAATTAGGGTGGATTACCAAGGGGGTTAAGACAAACCACATCCAAAATTCTCCCTATTCAGTAATTTTAGTCACAGATTATCTTGAAATTAGATTTAAACTGGAATTGACCCATCACATTTTAAAGACAAAGAACTGGATTTAAATCGGAGTTAGACATAAATGAGCATGTTCCTATCACCTCCTTTCCTGCTTTGTATTAAAAATTTCGATAAAGCTTTAGTCAAACCCCGTTTTTCCTTATAAAATGCATAAACCTGGCGATTCCTCATTGAAACGATCTTGTTCTAATTGTTTAAATGTAATTGTTTTACAAATCGACAATATTTTAAGTCTGAGATTACCAGGAAATGAATCACGTAATGTACCATGCTAATTGGTAATGGAATTTCAGATATTTTTCCCAATGGAAACCGTTAGACGGGAAGTCATAAAAAGATGATTGCATTCCATATATTTCTATACATCTAACTTATCTAAGGTTTATGGATGTATGATCTTGGCCATATACTAAATTAAGCTATTTTTATCTAAGGTTAAAGAACCTGGCTATCACTAATAGATATTTTAATAATTACTGAGTTAATCCATGTTTGATAAGTATTATCAACTTGCACAACTCTCGAAATTCTACGATAAGACTGATTTGTCCTTGATAACATTCAATTACATAACACATGTATTACATATACTTATTATTCAATACAAGTTCACAGTTATCTGGTGAAATTACTAGTAGATCCATGGACAAATTTCCCAATTGGCTTTGTTAATGGTGTAGCAGTGTATCAGGGTACTTTACACTTTGAACCAAAGGCTAATTGTTAAAAGTCTGAGAAAGTTTTAATCTAATCATTAGATTCTAATGTTTTATTAAACAAATTATGATTTCGTCTATTCATCGAATTATATATTTGCTAATTAATATCAATTAAGTCAATGGTTCAAGATAAGAAAAGGCTCTATCACAATTATCACAATTTTAAACTCACTCTGACTCACAGGAAAGGCAACAATACATGTATTTATGATAATTGTAGTCTTCATTGAAATAACTGATAAAACGTTTGATTCGATAAAGTGATTCATTGAATGAAAAAAAGCTCTGAATATAATCATTTAACTTGTGTTCAAGGTCATTCCCTACTGAATGAAAGCTGTCAAAAAGTTTATGCTGTGCTCGCAGTTAAACTCCCGGCAAAAAGCCTGTCCTATGGCTTATCACAACTTGTGGTAAATGAAAACTTGTTTTTTGAGTAAAGAATTTTTGTGCCAAAACTCACTATCTTTTAGTGAGGAATCAATTTTGAAGTAAGCACTTTAAGTAAGGCCTATTACCACCGATAAGAGTGGACACACCTCCCAATCTTATCCAACAAAAAGGCTGACATTGAAACATACCCTGCTTCCAACTATGCACACTCTTTAAGGAAACTAAACCTGGAAAGTTAGGCATAATTCATATGTAGATAGATGAATTATAGAATCTCAATGAAATTGAAGAAGGTACTTTATGTTTTTTGGGGAAAATTTGACTCTTAAGCCTTTTTAATTTCTAATGAATGATCAGGATTAACTCAATAGTGCGTTACTTCAACCGCCCTATTTCTGTGACGTAGTTTGTGAAGAGAGCCCATAAACAGTGAGTTGTCTTTGAGATCACTATTTAAATAGTCGGTGAAAATCGTCGCACAATTCAGACACTGTTTTTGCCTCCAATTCTCCAAATCGTTACCAAAAACTTTAAGTAATTAATTAAATGACTTAATTATCGTATAATTGTCTCTAATTATCAACTATTTTAGGCTATCCTAAAGATGACTGACTTCACCGGTAGATTCAAACTGACCTCATCTGAGAACTTTGATGAGTTTCTTAAAGAGCTCGGTATGTAAATTAATTTTCATGCTAATTAAGCTAGAACATTATTATTTTTCCGCTCATTTATTCATTTAAACGCTTTTCTCATTTGTTTTTATTTTAATTAATATTATTTAAGACATTTATTTTCAAGTGTTATGTGAACCCCTCCCCTCCCGTCTGAATTTAGCTTGTTTGCGATGTAATTTACCAAGATTGTTTGAATTTGTAAACTTGTTTACCGGAAAAGCTATTAATTGTTTTTGTTTTCATAGGAATTGATTGAATTCAATGACTAATTGAGTAAAATATGTGTTTAATTGATATGAGATTTGTTTTCAACAACTCTTCGAGTGTTTACTCTTTAGATTAAAATCCAATTAAATGATTGAAGTGTCGGTCAATCACTTCTTCACCGATTTTATCGGCTTTTGTTTGATTGACAACACATCAGATAATCGCTGTTTATCTCAAATTTGGTTATTTTCTCTCAATTTTAGGCAAATTTTGTTTTAAAACTAAGTTTTTAATAATTATTTCTAAAATTTGGTTTAAGAATAATTTTTTTGAATTTATAGCAAAATTATTTCCACGAATATATATATTCATTAGTTTTTCACCGAATAATTCGTTAAAATTACTTTAAAAATGACTTTATTTGAAATTAATTTCAGAGTAATCTCCGAATTAATTACTGAGGTTTGAGATAAGAATTATTTGATATGAATTCCCTTCGAGTTATATAACAATAAATCGATTATTAGATTTGATTTAAAAGACATTTAAAAACCAATTGTTTTTGAGCTCCGATTACGTGAATGTCGTCTCGAAATCACTGATAAGTCTGTGTCTAACAGCCCTTTAAAACCTGTATTGGAGTACAGGTTTTGTTTGCCATTCACTTAATCATAGGAATTGTATGGAAGATATGTCAGTCCTTGTAATCGACAGACAACTGCACTAAAAGCTAATTATTCTGTGCTTTATCGCTACCGAACCGATAACTTTAATATACCATCGGCTGCCGTCTCCACCAGACCTTCCCATCAACCTTTGATATGATTTTAATTTGCGATTGAATTATATTTTAATACTTTTATTGATTACAAGAGTCTAATGAATAGAGAATTAATTTTTAGTGACATTTATATTGAAATCAATTTATCTCCGGTTATATAATACGAGTCTTTCCGTCGGAACAGCACTTGTGCTCGACTTTGAACTCGACGTTCAACTAATATATTCAATAGAATTAGTTTTTATTCTTGGCTTAAATGATAGCTTTGATGGGATAAATATATTTGTCAATCTCTCACTACTTCTTCAGACTCCAAGATGTCTGTCCCGATATGCCTTATCTGTTGACATAACAGTACAGCAAATCATGAATTTCAGACTTATTTCCATTGATTTTGAATACAAATCTGAGAGTTATTGCAAATAATCAGTGATTTTGTTATCAATTTTTATATACATTTCTAATCAAACGAAAAGTTTAAACAAATTTATTAAACAATTGTTTAATAGATTTAAATAATTAGAAGTTTTATTGAAACCAATAACTGATAAGCAAATCATTTAAACATTTTTACAATATTTTGATTAGTTTTTCGGTATTTTATGGAAAGTTTTCAAATTATGGACTAATTTCCAAGAATATCCAGGGCTATAGCCTGTGCTCATAGAATAGTTACTTTAGTAGCTTTAAATTGATTCCTGGTCCATTCTAAAGTCTTCTAGAAATTGGTTAACTTTCAAACTTAAATTGTACTTGTTTAATGCCTGTTCTAATGATATTCTGTCCTCCAAATAGGCGTCAACTTTGTTATGAGGAATTTGGCGAAGACCTCCACTCCAACCGTTGAGATCACCAAAGATGGCGACACTTATACTCTGAAGACAATCACTGCAATCAAGAACTCAGAGATAAAGTTTGATTTGGGAAAGGAGTTCGAGGAGTCTCGGATGGACGGCAAAACCGTGAAGACCATAGTGGAGGCCGACGGCAACAAACTGGTCCAGACCCAAAAGGGCGACAAAGAGGTCAAAATCGTCCGCGAACTCAACGGCGACGAACTCAAAGTCGTAAGTCTTCCTCGATTTAAGATATCCAGGCCATTTATTAATTGTTCTCATCTGTCCAGACGTGTACCGCCGGTGCGGTCGTATCGGTTCGAGTCTATAACCGAGTATAGACTGTCTGCTCAATTGATGGGAATATTTGCACAAATGGTTTGACCTCCGCTTCCAATGAAATACTGTTTTACAACAAATTGTTTGACCAAATAATCACTATTTCGGTCGACATTTGATTTCCAAACAATTATTTACTCAAATATTTAAATCTCTTTCGAAGTCTTTGATAAGTGTTTTATATTTACTTTGAATTTATTTAAACCTTTGAGGACTTCTTCGGTAATTATCTTCGTTTTCTAATCATCTAATGAAACAAATCTAATGTTTTTTTACATTATTTAATATTTTTGTCTAATTCTGTGCTAATATTCGACATTATTTTGAACATCGAATAAATCGATTCCACTTTAAAGTCAATAATTTTTATTTTATTGAATTATTTACGTTAAAAGATAATCAGATTATGATATGCCTTACCTCCCCTTTAAACGCCCCTCACTTATGATAAGTAAAGCAAAGGTTGTTCCACTATTGTTCTCATAAATCATAGGAAACGAGTGATATGATTGGACAGACATTTTGAATTTGTCGACTCTTTTCTTGGAAATAGTGAACATATTATCTCTGCTATGATTGCGGACAGTCTTCTTCTGAGTGCTTCCCTTATAAGTGGGCTCTTTCTAATAGGTATCGGCGCTGACTTTTACGCCAACTCCAGCGAAGACTTTGCCTATACTCTGTTTTATGTGGGACTGGCATTCATTGGCGTCAGTGGTCTGCTATTTATCTCAAAGTGTGGTCAATCAGAACAGACATCACGAGAGGAGAGGAAGCCTTTAATCAACTTATGATAACTTTTGACGTCAATCTTCTTTCAAATGTTAAATGAATTACTCCGACAATTGGCATCTAGGACATTTCAATTTTTAATGAGCGTTTACTTTGAGCTTGCTCATACCGGCAAACTTACCTTGGTATGGCCTTTTCATGACATTCATTTTGAATGATTTATAAGTTTTTTTTGTCGAATGAATAATGAAATTTAAATAAAACATTGATTTGGTGTCGAAAAGACTGGCCTTAAGAGTGAATATTTGATTATTCAATTGAATTATGTATTTAAAGAAATATTTAATTCAATTTATTCGTAACTCAGAAGAGAATTATTCTGAGTTTCGTCTAATTTTTCCGTAAAGTTATGTAATTAATGAGGAATTTGTTGTGTAATTAGAAATTCATTGATTAATTTGTTCGGAGAATATGTCAAACATTTATTGTTTTCCTTAATTAACAACAAATTGATTGATAGTAAAACTGCTTTTCGTCGAATGCAAAGCTTCCAGAATAACCAAGAACCAAATTACCCATATTATTCTCCCCTTTATTCCGACATTGTACCAAGACTATTCTGAAATCTAATACAAAACTTTATCCTTTCCATTAAATAAACTAACCATTTAACTTTTTTAGTGAATAACCAGGTGCTCACTGTTATCATCAAGCTAATTAGATCAAAATCCTTGGCTATACCTTAGGAAGTATTTCATACAAAAGACTTTATTGGAAAGAAGTTTAGTCCGTTTTGTTGTCTAAAAAAGTCATTTATTTTTATACATTCGTCTTATCATTAAGTCTTAACATTGAAGATATGCACAGTTAGAGTCGGCAGACGACAGCCACCGGTGCTGTCAGTGGCAGCCAATTGTGATTTCCTCAGGACTCGGCTTTTATCTTATTTCGTTAATGCATTCGCTTCCGAATAAATGTCTATTTATAACACAAATGTCAAACAATGAGCACAGAATATATTGCAAGGATTGACTCCTTTCTAACGA
>JAQIYB010000510.1:0-11118 GCA_034699325.1 Oribatida sp. Gr-Ori-00743 | reverse complement strand
TGGTTCCGAATCTGAAGAATGGTTTTGTGGCAGTATATCACTTGATCTCCAGATATGACCTTAAGATCATAATTATCCGGATTATCGAACGATTGGTACAAATGTCTGAGGAATTCTCTTCCAGAGTTCGAATGCAAAGCCATCGAAGAGGTGTCTCTTTTTGGCGAATCAATGGATACACACTTTTCAGTGAAAAGGTTCTGCTTTTGAAACACTTCAGACTCTTCTTCTTCTTCTTCAGCGTTAAACTCATTTCGCGGCGAAATATTCACTTCTTTTTCGTAATCTTTGATTTGGTTTTGATTCTGATTTTCGATTGAATTGAACTCAAAGATCGGTTTGACTTCAATTCTCTGATTTACCGACGATTTTACCACAAATTGGTTGATATCTTCGATGTTTACCGTCTGAAAAGTGACCTTATTTTTGGCCATTTTCGTGTAGATATCGAACAGTGATTTGCCGTAAGAGTTGTCCACCAGTTTTGGCTTTAAGTGCTTCCGATTGAAAGCCATTCCCCAAACGAAACATCGATTGTCTTCGGAGACAGCGATCGACAAATCATTATCGAAATGACTATAAATCTCTTTGATTTTCATATCTTTATTCAGTTTTAAGGGAGTGTACTGCGGGTCAGTGGATCCGCTGCCGATCTGTCCGCAAGTATTGTCGCCAAAGGCCAGAATACAGCCATCAGTGGTGAGAAGAAGACAATGGTTTGCTCCGCAAACGGCTTTCTTAATCACAACATTCTCCAAACCAGTGATCAGTTTCGGCCGATTGGACATCGGTTTGTCTCTTCCCCTCTGATCGAACTCAGGGTTGCGACCCAACTGTCCGTTAGTATTATTGCCCCAAATGTAGACCTTTCCCGATACGGACAGCGCTATTGAGTGGTTGACACCACACGTAACCGAAACAATCTTCTCGTTAATCAGCACTTGTGTGGGCACTTCACGGCTGTTGTAAGTCCTGTCCCCCAACTGTGCGAACGTGTTGTGACCCCAGGAGAAGAGGTCGCCCTCAGTGGTCAACGCAAACGAGTGATAAGCGCCGCAACAGATCTCAACCACTCTCACATCCTTCAGCTCTTCGATAAGCGTCGGGTTAGGAGTGGGCGCTTGCGATCCAATACCCAACTGTCCGTATTTATTCTGACCCCAGGAATAGCACAGTCCGGAAGCGGTGAGTCCTAAGCAGTGTTCAAAGCCGGCGACGATATCCACCAATTGTTTGCCACTCAATGATTGGCTTAACTGTGGTTTCCGTAAGTCTTCTTTCCAATGGCCTAAACCCAGTGCTCCGCTCCGGTTGTGTCCAATGCCATAAACTTTGTCGTCTATGGTGATAAAAATGGCCGAATTTCCTCTCCCGAAGACAGTCAACAGTTTAATAGTTCTCAATAGGCTTTTGTCGACCGATAGTAAGGCAAAGGCCTCGAAGTCCTCAAAAGTGATGAACCGATTCATTGTTTTCTTGTATTTACACTTATTATCACAGATTAAGTCAGTTATCAAACAATCAAATTATGTCAACAAATGAAGAGTCGACTCAATCGACGAACACATAAATCACGTTTGACATTGAATTTGATCCAAGGTTATTGAAGAAGCACCCCTTCTGCGCATCTCTGGCACCAAAATTCGTGTTCAAACATAACGTTACGCTTAAGAGTAGAGTATTTCAGACTTTAAAAGATTTTATAATACTTTCTCTTTCTCTCTCCCTCTCCTTCCCTACCCTTTCTCTCTCTCTCAGCAAATAAACAATTTGTTTAATAAAACAATTTATTGGAAAAAATTAATACAAATTAATGTGATTACAAATAATTGATTGATTGACCATGATACATTTATAAATCAGTTCTGAGTCAATACAAGTCGAATAGGTTTTAGCTAATTATCGATTGAATTCATGAGTCGTTTGGAAAGGGAGGCCTCCATTGACATGAAGCCATCGGAAGCGACCACTGGTTTCCAGTTCTGTGCCACAAATTCTATGCAATTCGTCTCCAATTCAGTCAATCCTTCGTTAATTGCCTTCTGATAGAGAGCGCAGACATTCCACACATTAATACTGATTCCCCACTTTTGGACCAATTGGTCGCACAGGTGTTGGAGTTCCGGTTCGTTGAATATTTTGGCCATATTTCCGAGATCTTCGACGATTTGGACATCGATTTCGGGTTCGATTCCATACATGTGTTGAAGGAATGCAAGGAATAATTCACTCGACTTCGGGTTAATCGCCAACTGATTGCTGTCTCCGTTCATCTCTTCTCTTAAGACATTCCAAAAGATAGGGTTCCGTATCTGAAGAATAGTTTTGTGGCAATATATGAGTCCATCGCCGGCTATAATCGTGAGATCAGAATTGTTTGGATTATTAAACGATTGGTACAAATGTCTGAGAAATTCTTGGCCAGAGTTCAATGGGCTAACCATCGAAGAAGTGGTCTCTCTTTTAGGTGAAGGGATGGGCGCATACTTTTCTCCCCAAATAGTCTCCTTAAGAAAGTCGTCCGACTCTTCCTTATCTTCTTCTTCGGCTTTGAACTCATTTCGCGGCGAAATATTCACCTCTTTTTCATAGTCTTTGATTTGTTTCTGTTTTTGATTATCATTTGAATTGTAATCAGAGTTCGCTTTGACTTCATTTCGGTGATTGTCTTCGGATTTGACCACAAATCGATTGTTGTCTTCAGATTTGACCACAAATCGATTATTATCTTCGGATTCGACCACAAATCGATTATTATCTTCGGATTCGACCACAAATCGATTGTTGTCTTCGGATTTGACCACAAATCGATTGATGTCTTCTATATTTATGGTCTGAAATGTGATCTTATTGTTCGCCAATTTTACGTATATATCGAACAATGATTTGCCGAATGACTTGTTGACCAGTTTCGGCTTTGAGTACCTCTTATAGGAAGCCATTCCCCAAATGTAGATTCGGTTGTCCTCTGAGACAGCGATCGACAAATTGTTGTCAAAATGACAGTAAATGTCTTTGATTTTAATCGATTTGTTCAGTTTTATTGGTGCGTACTGTGGATCAGTAGAACCGATTCCGATCTGTCCGACAGAGTTGTCACCGAACGCCATAATATAGCCATCAGTGGTGAGAAGGAGTGAATGGTTTGGTCCACAAACGACTTTCCTTATGTTTTCCTGTCCTATAATTGCTCTTGGTCTATTGGACATCGGCTTAAGTCGGCCTCTTTGGACATCTTTGTCCGGATGGCGACCCAACTGTCCGTAAGTGTTGTTACCCCAGACATAAACCCTTCCGCTTTCGGAGAGAGCGACCGAATGATTGGTACCGCACGAAATGGACACCACTTTCTCGCTGATGAGGACTTGTGTGGGCACCTCTCGGCTGTTGTAAGTCCTGTCCCCCAACTGCGCGAACGTGTTGTGACCCCACGCGAACAGCTCTCCATCGCTGGTCAGTGCCATCGAGTGATAGGCACCGCAATAGATCTGCACAACTCTCAAGTCCGTCAAGTCTTCAATGAGTTGTGGTGTGCACTGGTCCTCAATGTTCTTGATGCCCAACTGTCCGTATCGGTTGTGACCCCACGCATAGCACTGACCACTAGAGGTCAAGGCGATGCAGTGCTCATAACCGGGCGCTATGTCCATAATCTTCTTATTGGTCAACACGCGGTTCAACTGCGGCTTTCGGATGTGCTCCTCGAATGTACCCAAACCGAGACTCCCGTCCCGATTGAGGCCATAGCAGTAGACTCGGTCCTCACTGGTCACGAATATCACTTTACAAGCCTTGACACCAAAGATCCGCAAAAGTCGGATACTCTTATTCAGTCCCTTTTCGGTAAGAGTCGAGTAAAGTATCGGAAAGTTATTCAACTCTAAGACCTGATCCAAAGCCTTCATATTGTTTGCGGCGACTATTTTACAGACAATTAAGACAATTGTTTCTATTAAAATTGGTCCTTGGTTAATTGTGGTTAACAAACAAATGGACCTCAGCTCAGAATGGAGAAGTGAGCATGGCTTTTTTGACACTAACTCAATCTGAGACAGGCAACACAGCGACGCCACGCAGATCCGCCCCTTTGGCGTAATATACACTATGAATGGCCCGAAAACCAATTCAAACGAATGTATCATTAAAGGTGTAACCAAGATATACATCTAAAAACATTATTAAATTACTTAATTTTTAGATAAATCACCTTTTCAAAATAATACCTTGTCAGGTAATCAAGTTAAAAGTACAAGGTCTTATATGTTAATAAGAGAAACGCTGAGAAAGAGCTTGGGCATTAGTCTTGAAACAAAGTTCATTAAACTTATCATTCAAATACAACGTTACTATTTGTGTGAGTCATTCAATGCATTATCTTTTGTTTACAATCGATAGACGACTCGATGGCAACGGTTTATAGCTTTTGAAGAATGTGTTTACATTTGATCCAATATTTTCAACTCATTGCTCATTAGTTTGCCTTTTAATTGATTAATTGCTCACTAAAACAATGGATAGTTTCTTGAATTATGAGAACTTCGATACTTTGAGGCCAGTCTTCAGCGACAAAAGTCTGCGCCAAAACATCCGACTTCTCTGTGTCTTTGGCTGCGGCGCCGCTGAAGTCATTTACGCCACACATGAGGACAAAGTCTATTGTTATGGTCGCAACCGATTCGGTGGACTGGGGTTAGGGGTAGAGGGGGTTGACATAAAAGTGCCTCAACTCAACTCAACCTTAAGTGACATACAATTGGTTAACATTTTCATTGGTTTCGAGCACTGGTTGGCGCTCAGCGCTAGTGGACAGTGCTATGCCTGGGGTCACAACGAGTTTGGTCAGTTAGGCGTCGGTACAGTGGAGTCCATAACAACACCACAATTAGTGGAGACATTAGCCGAAGAAATGGTCGTACAAATCAGTTGCGGCGGTTTCCATACTCTGGCGCTCACCGTTGGCGGACAGGTATTAAACACAGTCATAAAAGCTATACTAAGTCCTGAGCTATCAATAGGTGTACTCCTGGGGTGAGAATAAGTTCGGTCAGTTGGGCGACAATACTATGAAAACACGTTTGACTCCTGTTTTCGTCTCAATTGCCGAAGAAGTGGTCTCAATATCTTGCGGTAAAAAGCACTCATTGGCGCTGACCGCTGAGGGCCAGGTCTACGTCTGGGGAATCAACGGCTACGGACAGTGCGGACGAACGCCTACCAAATACGAGTGTATAATAGGACCGCAAACCATACCTAATCTCAAGACAATTGTGGTTTCAAAAGCCATTTGCGGACCAAACCATACGCTTCTTCTCACGACTGAAGGCTATATCTATTCATTCGGAGAGAATACTGTGGGACAGGTCGGGGACGGAACAGTGGATCACCAGTGCACTCCTATTAGGATCAGAGAAGACCTCAAATTCCAGAATATTATCGCTAATAAAGAGAATGACTTATCGATTGCGGTCTCAAAGTTCGACAAATACTACGTTTGGGGTTTGGCTAACAACAGGAGGTATATGTCACCCAAGGAGGTGACAGACACCGCCGGACAGACAGCTTTCGACATCTATGCCAAGAATGCGAAGAATAAAATCACTTACAAATCGGTTGAGACGAACAACGAGTCCGAGAAGTGCGAGAAAAGGGCTGATTGTGTGAAACAATTGGAAGTGACCTCCGATTTGAACGGAAACAAAGAGTTGAACGAAACGATGGACAGATTAAACGAAACGATAGACACATTAAACGAAGACATAATTTATAGCAATTCCTGTATAAGAGCTCAGTCTGTGATAAATTCACGCAAAACAATGGACAGTGTCTTGAATTTGGATTACTTCCTGAAGAATAAGACAATTATTGACGAAAATATGAGGAAAAGAATAAAACTTTTGTTTGTATTCGGAATTTATGGCTCGAAAGTGATATTCGCCACAAATGAGGACAAAGTCTACGCGTTTGGCCACAATCGCGACGGATGTCTGGGCATCGGAACCACTACTGAACACATCCTTAATCTGATGCCCATTGAAACACTTTGTGGTAAACAACTGATTGATATAAGCAGTGGTTACGAGCACTGCATAGGACTGACTGCCAGCGGACAGATCTACGGCTGGGGTGTCAACAAATACGGACAGTTGGGTATCGGAAACATTGAAAACCAGACCATTCCTCAACTAATCCAAGACCTAACTGACAAGAAAGTGGTTCAAATCGGCTGCGGTTCCTATCATTCAATGGCACTGACCGAAGAGGGAGAGCTCTTTTCCTGGGGTCACAATACGTTTGCACAGTTGGGGGACAGGACTTACAACAGCAGAGAGACGCCGACCCAAGTCTTGATCAGCGATGCCATTACTTCCTTCTCGTGCGGTATTAACCATTCATTAGCGCTGACGGGCACCGGATATGTCTACGTCTGGGGCGTCAACGAGTCCGGACAGTTGGGTCGGGAGCGCCACTTGGACCTCCGAAAAGGAAGAGACAAAGCGATGTCTAATCGGCCGAAACTGATTCCCGGTCTCGAAAACACTGTCTTTCAGAAAGCAATCTGCGGTCCCAACCATTCGATGCTTCTCACAGATGAGGGCCATATCTATGTCTTCGGCGACAACTCTAGCGGACAGATAGGGAACGGCACGACTGAGACTCAGACCACTCCATTCAAACTGAATAAAAGCATTAAAATCAAAGATATCATCACTTGTTTCAGAGATGACATATCGATAGCCATCGCATCCGATAACAACATCTATGTCTGGGGTTTAGCTATGAATGAGAAGGTCTTAAGGCCGCGACCATTGCCCGAGTCGTTCGGAAAGTCGTTATTCGAAATTTACGTAAAGTTGGCCAAAAATAAGGTGACCTTCAAAGCCGTGAATATCAACGAAGACATCGATCGATATCTCATTAAATCGGATAATAGTCTGAACTCAAAGCAAATCAACGATAAACTGAATGAACGCAAAGAATCTCTTAATTCGGTGATTAAACCCATGAATATCGACAAAAATCAGTACACATATAACCAGAAGAATAGGTTTTCCGAATCGGAGGCCATGTCTGAGAACGAAGAAGTGTTCACCGAATCGGGCGACCACTTGACGGATAAGGCGACCAAAACGGGAAATGGCAGTCAGAGGAAGCGCTTAAATTCCGACCATTCTTCCAATTATGTCTCAACAAATGGTTCGGCGAACTCTGGAAATGTATTTCTCAAACATTTGCACAAATCGTTTAATAATCCAAACAATTGTGATCTCATAATCACTTCCGGCGAAGAAGTGATTCATTGCCACAAAACTATTCTTGAGATAAGAAACGCTAAGTTCTGGCGGTTATTGAGCCCTCGTTTGAGTGATGAGAATCAGATTCCCATTAATCCGGACTCTTATCACTCGTTTCACGCTTTCCTTCAGTACTTATACGGAATAGAACCGGAAGTGGACCTCCAGTTCATTCCAGATCTGATTAAAATGGCCGACTTTTTCCAAGAGCCTGAGCTAAAAGAGCTGTGCACCGGACGGTACAAACTACTGGAGAGTGAAATGGATGTCACAAACGTCTGCGCCTTCTATGAGATGGCAGTTAATAATAACCTTAAAGACATGGAAACGGTTTGCCTCCGATTGGCGGCAAACAACTGGAAGACAATCCTAAGAAGCGATGCCTTCCAACAGATGGACGACTCGCTCTCTAAACGACTGATTCTTTCGATTCCCAAATAATTCGCTTAAAAAATCAAAACTCTATTCAAACCTTAAATTATTGATTGTCTCAGAAACTGATCGCAAAAATTGTTTCCAAAAAATTATTATTAAATTATAAACAAATCGGAGATTAAATCTCTACTTAAATGTGATGATAAAATGTGCTTTCACCAATTCTGGCCAAAGAGTAAACCCGAAAATGTATTCAAAACTTTAGTCAAACTTTTTTGAAAATAAATGATTTAAAAATCCAATTGATTTCAATTCAATGATAATCCGTAACGTTGTTTGCGTACAGCGTTTGTATGTCTTGGTCTGTTTGGAGGCGCCCCTCCGTACAAACTATGACCAGACGAAGGGAAGGGCTACTGGACTATGGCTCAACTGGATTAAACATGATGCAAGCAGGGTAAATAATCAGATGACGTACTTAAATACCAATCTTAGGATTGAATTGTCTTTTAAACCAAAGTTTGCATTAATTGTCGAATCATTGGATCAAATAATGGATCAAATCATTGATTTTAAGAACTTCGAGATATTGGACACAATTCTGGCGGACAGTGAAGTAATTAAGACAATAAGACTTTTGGCTGTTTTCGGTAATACGGGAACCGAAGTGATATTCGCCACAACCGATGATAAGGTCTACTGTTTGGGACAGAATAAGAACGGGTGTCTGGGTTTGGCCACTACTGAAACTCACATTCGGGTGCCGAGGCTTAACCCGACGCTCAGCGGCAAAGTATTGAAGGATATCGTCTGCGGGTTTGAGCACTGCATTGGACTTACCTCTGATGGCAAGTGCTATGCCTGGGGTCACAACGATTGCGGACGACTGGGTGTCGGCATAAACGAGTCGGTGCCGATTCCGCAAATCATCAAAGAGTTGGACACTCAGTTCGTCGTTCAGATAGCGTTGGGCACATCCCATACACTGGCGCTCACCACTAAAGGACAGGTATTATCACTTTTGGAGATTAGGCTAAGATTTTAATGGATTCACAAATTTAAAGTCAGAACTGATTGAAGTGTTTTCACATTTAAGTCTCAAAACACTGTTTCGAGTCATCAAAACAATTGTGAGAAACCTTTGACTCTTCAAAGCCTTGAAATGTGTTTCACTTCTTATCTAATCTTTGATCTAATCTTAAGATAAGACTGTTATCAGAGAATTGACTATTCTTTGCACAGATATACTCCTGGGGTCGGAATAGTTGGGGACAGTTGGGACTCAATCACTTCAAGTTCCGGTATTTCCCGAATTTGGTGGACATCCCTCACAGGATCGTTGAGATGTCCTGCGGTAGGAATCATAGTCTGGCACTCGTTGAGACCAAACAGGTCTATGTGTGGGGTCTTAATGAAAATGGACAGTTGGGTACACATCCCAACTGCACAAAGAAACCCTATTGTCAGGAGCGGTCGTCTTCGACCAAACCCTTTATTGTATGCAATTTTGGGAGACCCACAAGTGTTGCAAAAGTGGTTTGCGGTCCAAACTATTCCCTTATTCTGACCACTGATGGCTGTGTTTATGCTTTCGGTGACAACTCTTTTGGACAGTTGGGAAGCATTACATGGAAGGAAAGGTATAACCCGACCCAAGTGGCCGACACCGGCATCAGATTCAAAGACATTGTCGCTAATAATCAGAACGACTTAACCATTGCTGTCACTGAAGAGCACAAGTGTTATGTTTGGGGAATCACTGACTCAAAGGTGATGACAGAGCTTTCGGTGACCGCCGGCCCCACCGGTCGCTCACTCTTTGATATCTACGCAAAGTTTGTCAAATTTAAGATCACTTTCCAGACTATTGTTCTCAACGATGAGAACAAACGATTAAATGAAGTCAAGTGTCAGACAGTCCTTAAGTCCTACCAAAACACCGATACGACTGTCCACCGAACGAACGGCTCGTTTAGGAAAGGCTTCGATTCGAACAAAAACGGATCAAATCGTAAACTAATTGAGACTAAGAGACAGACCAACGAAAAGGTCGTCTCCTCTGAACAGAAGCCTAAAACAGTAGACAAACCAAAAGATGATAATCCCGTCAATCAATTGAATATACCTCTGAAGAAGAATGAGCCCAAAGACATCTCCCACGACAATGAGACCAATTCTGTTCAATCGGACGGTTACTACTCATCAGAGTCATGTCTTAGCACTGGCCTGAAGGGAGCGGCGAGTCTTAAAACCCATAAATATTTGACCGAATCGTTTGATATGAAAGACTTCTCTGACTTAAGATTCGTTTTTGACGACAAACGAGTCATTTATTGCCACAAAACTGTTCTTAAGATAAGAAACCATTTGTTTTGGGAGAACTGCTGTCGACAACTGAGGAACTGTTCGGGCGATCCCTTGTCTCTAAAGCAGCAGATCTTCATTAAAGCCTATCCTTACGAAACGTTTCACACATTTCTTCAGTATTTCTATGGCTTTGATCCCGTTTTAGACAATAGAGTGGTCGCCGATGTCTTGAAGATGGCCCACAAATATGGGGAGATAGAGCTGATAGACCTGTGCTGTGAGTACCTGCAGAAGAAAGAGGACGGACTGAATGTGGAGAATGTCTGCACAATCTACGAAAAGGCGATATCCTATGGACTGAAGGATTTGGAAGTGCTTTGCATTCAATTTACGGCAAAGAACTGGAAGAATATCTGCAAATCGGATGCCTTCCAAGCATTAGATGACTCCCTTTGCGAGCGATTGATGTCTCAGATATTCCGTCCCATAAAATAGATTAAAAACCTATTGATTTGAGTGCAAAACAATTAATTATAGTCTTCTCTAGTCTTCAGTTTATTACAGTTTATTTGAAATGATTTTTATTTAAAAGAAAACCCAATTTATCACTACTTTTGTGTTTTGCTATTAATTATCGTTTTGTTTGTATTTCTCATAACTTTATTAATGAATGTTTAAAATTAATTATCCTTTGATTTAACGACTTTTGTATCGATTCTCTTGAGTTTAGATTTCAATATAAATTGTTTTCTTGTCATTGACTCTAATCTGTTATCTTTGGTTCAATCGATGCCTTCCTTTTTCAGATACAATTCAAGACAAAAATCTTAATTATCTGAGAAAAAGGCAAAAATTTAATCTAATGTTTGTATCAAAGCTTTCGATTTCATAATTGTTTTCTTCAGAAAAGAGTATTAACTTTGAGATCAGTAAAGAAAATGTGTTTTCAATTAAAAGTTCATTAAATTAGACGAAAGTTTTAAAACAGTTTCCAATCGGATAAACAGTATTTCGATCGATAGGACGGAAAGTATTACTTAATTGCAACGAAAACCTGAAAATCAATTACTCAAAGCCTTCATTATTCTGATCAAAACTATTTTAAAAACACTTTTAATTATTTTCTCAAAAAAATTGTTAACTT
>JAQIYB010000509.1:0-11121 GCA_034699325.1 Oribatida sp. Gr-Ori-00743 | reverse complement strand
TGAATGGCAACACCACCAATGACTGGCCGCCCATTGGCCTCAACTTCTATCTAAAATATATATCAATTTTAATAATTACGACTCATTTCTGAAAGTTTCAAATTAATTAAAAGCCATTCCTCGAAACACTCGATAGTAATTTGATTTGAGATTCTCGTGGTTTGGCATTGACTCAAATACCTAGATCAATTAACAGAATGCTAGGATTTTGTTACTCATTCAACATTTATAATATTTCTGTTCATAATTTGGTTTTTATAGTAAATTCTTCGAGTCTTTGAATTATGAGTTCTTACGTTAATTTAATTTATATTTGAACTTGGACATTTGGCGTTCCCAGCAGTCCATCGAAACAAATAAATTGATCTGAAATCTAATTTTGGAGAAAACTGTTTGAGCACAGCTTATAATTTGATTTTTAATTTACTCAGCATTTTATACTTGGCTTAAATTATTATCTCATTAGAAGTCGCGAAAATTTACGACTCGAGTGCTCTTTATTTTAGTTTTTTGTTCTTATTTTTCAACTCTTTTCCAAAAAATAATTTATCGCTTCTGTATTGCAGACAAAAACCCATTTATTTTAGACAAAATTGGCTTCAATTTGAAAATCGTATACAAAGAGCACTCATTTAATTAAAAACAAACAATAATTCGGTCAAATATCGCGGTAGTTATCAATGAATTCTCCACCATATCAGATAACACTTTAAAATTAACCTTTCACTAAAACCATTCATTTCATATAATTCTAATTCTAATATTTTATTTTTCATTCAAAAATTGTTATTACACTTAAAAAGGGATATCATGTTTCAGAATCGGAACTTGGTCACCTACTTAGCTATTTTTTAACTATCAATGGTTCATCAAATGGTACAAATGTATCAAATCTATTGAATCATATTTTCAATTCAAACAATTTTCTCTCATTTTGTTAAATGAAATATAATTCTATAGAAAGTCTTCTAAAGTTTCAAAAGTGACAAAAATAACAGTTTTTGACTCAAATCAAACACAAAAAAGTTTACGAGACTTTGTGTTATTATGGTTTATACTCTTTCGACAACCGACGACAACTATTACAACCGAGAAAAATTTTGTCAAAAATTAAAAAGATTACAAACTAACTAAACCTAACCTAACCTAACCTAGCCCAACTTTACCTTACCTAAGCCAACCTAACCTAACCTAAGCCAACCCAACCTAACCTAACTCAACCTAACCTAACTCAACCTAACCTAACCCAAACCTAACATAAAATAACTTTTTAATTAATTTAAATTTCCCATGATATATTTTATCTTATAATAATTAAATATAATATTTTAGGTTAGTTTATCATTATTTTGCCAGTTGTCGTCGGTTGTCGAAAGAGTATAAACCTATTATTGTTTGCAACAAAAGTTACACATTTGATACCATTGTTCTGTGGGTCGGAACATATATTTGTGTCCCACAGCAGAAAACATCCCAAAAGTCGTGTGTCATATATTGTGTGGTTTTGTCGCCCTTTTTGAAAGTCAAGTTTTTTCGGCACAAATGCCAATCAAATGGTATTGAAATACAAATTTTTGTCTTTTCATAAACCGAAAAAACATCAGTTTTCTGACGCTCTTCTCTCTCTCTCTGGTCGGGCGCACACTTATAGGACCTAATCTTTTTAAATATTTATCTAAAATCACTAAATGTTCAATTAGTTTGAATATTTCCCAGAAAAATCTGTTTACTCCAATCTTATCATATATTTGCCTGAATTTCATGGAATTTCTTTTTGTGTCAGAAATCACTTCGTGTGTGTCTTCCGATAGCAAAGACATTATTCTTTATTATCTGATCTAATAATCTGGACATTCACTGTATGTCCACTCAAGACATCCAAAATGATATCAACGCCTTAATTGACATAAAATTCTTGAGTCGATTCCCCGATAATAGACTTATACCTTAAACCTGGTCTTTCGATAGACTATCCCTCGATTTCGCACACATTTATCAATTGAGAGAAGGCATCACTTCATTGACCTTTATTTCTATAATTTTCCTGGTTCATATCGTTCATATCGTTTCGCCAATTTATAGTTGACTTAATTTAATGTCAAATGTAAGGCCTCCCACTTTTCCGAACTCCTATCCCGAAGTTATAATTAAATATCTTTCGCTTAATTAATAATTTCTTCGCAGAGAATCAAATTAAGAGATATTTTAAACTAAGAAATCGTAAAAAACTTCACAGAAATGTGATATAAATTCAAATAAAATTTTATTAATATTAGAGTTTATATAACTATTAATCAGAAAATTTAGTGAAATATATATTTGAAAATAAAAATTAAATTTTATTGAATAATAAATTTTAAAACTTTATTGAATTTATCAGTGATTTTGGGAAAATGTGGTCTCATTTTACACATAAATAAAGATTTGATTAAACAATAAAAATATCGAAACTATTTCCCAATTGAAGAGTAAACTGAAATTTCAAATCAAGTTTTGATTTTTATAACTTTTGGCTCTCTTTTGAAGTTTAAGTTTCTTTCGGTTAATTATTTTTATTGCCTTTCTTTGATTGAAGTGTTTTGGAAATGATTGCAATGATAGCACCCGATATTAGCCCGGAGCCAATTAGCCCAATGAGTTGGTGATTTGCATTCACAGTTCGAAGCCATCCATTGCTAGTTATATAAGGTTTTTGCCACAAATGCGCCGAACGTGTGTTTGGCCACAAATTGCTTAATTTATTTAGTTCTGAGTCAATCGATGTCTAACCGATAGAAGACCAAAAAAGGTGATGTCTCAAAGCACAGGCATATATTGTGTGTTTTGTGGCGAAGAAGCCATTTAGAAGACAAATAGCAATTTTTGTCATTTTATAGTATGTAATAAATTTTGCGATAAATAGCAGAGAAGAGTAGAGAAACCAAATATATTGGAAGTGAAGAGACTTTCCATATATTTGTTGCACTCATTTATGGCATCCATTAGAGAATGTGATTCTATAATCAATTTTAAAGGAATTTAACAAAAATTCAATTAATGGGTGCTTTTCTCAGATATTCTCAGCAAATAAAGATAGGTTTGGGTTTAACTAATCTTGCTTTTAGTTTATATGAGCTCACTTTGACCCCGGGTTGCATCCTGCTCCTTTACAATTAGAAAGCGTGAAATATTATTTGAGTTGTAAAAATTGTCATTGATGATAATATTTGACTCCTTTTATGTGATTCATTCGCTTTTACTCCGATTGTAATCTGAATGTAAAAAATATAATATTTATTAAATTTATTTCTTTTATGAATAATGTTATGGTTGTGTGGGATCTCATCGGTGGTGATCTCATAGCCTTCTTTCTCAGCGACACTTCATGTGTGTCTATCTGACTGTCCTATCCTGTGCCCGAGTCTGACATTTGACTACAAATGACAGCCATTAGTTTTATTCATATAATAAATTTGTTTCAGTTAATCGGTTACGGTTTGTTACTCATCCCCTCCCGTGATCCGACTCCAGTTTTATGTGGGCCCTAAACACTCAATCCTGTAATTAGAGTTCACTTCTAAAGAATTATTTCCTATTTTGATACCAAAAAACGGACTTTTCTTCACATAATTCGTCGAAATTTCGCACAAAAAAATCGTTTGAAGTTTTATTCATTGAATCGAAAAACTATTCATTCAATTAGTTATAGAATTGGGTTTGGATTACAACTTATTAGAGCTGTTTTGTGGCCGGAATTGAATTTTTCTCTTCTCTTAATCTATTGGTTGTATTGTATTTGATTTGAATATGGATTTGAAAAATCGACTCAAATTCAGTGCAATTCAATGCGAGTCCGCACCGACTCTACTAATGGTCTTCTAATGCATGGGATCTGATGACCAACTCATACAATGAAAGACATCATAATCCATGTGTTGAACAGCTTTTTCGAGTGGGAGAGGGTGCCATATCTGTGCCCAAACGTTGGGCATAGAACACATTAAGCACTGGACAATAGGCTGCGCTCTCGTATGCTTTCATCAATCATCTCTCCCTTTCCATTGCGAGCGGAGTCTATGCGCCAGCAAATGGTAATTATGAGGCGTCTTGTCGTTAAGTCTGGGCGCGTATTACCGCTACAAAAATGGCTATCCGTTTGTGGCAGTGCTGATGATCTCTTGGCTTCAATTCTATCAATAAATGTATTGATGAGCAACAAATTGCTTCTACATTGGGCTCGACTACGGCCAGTGCGGTCGTTCTAAAGTGTTGGGTCAGTGATTAATTGATGTGTGACTATAACTGATCGCAAGTGTGTCTTACAGTTCTGACTAAAAAGTCAATAACAGAAGGAGGAAACCCAAGGGGTCGACCACAACCAGGGATGTAAACACAGACATATTTTGAGATAAACAAAAAATGTGTTAAAAATGTTTTCAAATATTTTACATTTTCGACATAAACTCAAACATATTTGAAAATCGATAATACTGTCAGTCGATAAAAGACGTTAAACTTGGTTAACCCCTAATGAAACCCTTCAGTCGACATCCGTTGATAGTCTCTGATCCGATAATTTGTTGCCACTCTTTAACTACAGACCGGCTGCCTATCCATAAAATGTTTGGCAATGTTTCCCCCGTTGTGTCCGCTCTCAGACTGTTCCACAAAATCGAGAAAAACATAAATTCAGTCATTAATTGTATTTTGGATTTCCGTATTTTCCCATAACTCGGGTCATTAGTAGTGCACATTCAGACTGAATAATAAAATTTGTATTGAATTTTCACACTATCCCTTCACTCACACACTTAATGACAATAAAGTCAAAGACATAAATTAAAAATCAAGTCTTTGTATTTGAAAACAAGTCCTCTGAAGTGCAGGTCATTTGATTCAATAGATTTATGAGACAATATTCCCATTTTTATTGACTCACTTTCTCTTATTTTCTAATGAATTTTCAAATTCAAGTCTTACTAAATGTCTTTTGTATTAAGTTCTTGGTCTTTTAAATTGCTTATCGGAACAAACCTTGACTTAAATCAGTAGAAGTAAAGTAGTTTTTATCCATTAACTGATACAGAAGTGATGAAAACAATAGACAATTACATTGCAAATTGTCATTACCTCAATAACTGTTATATTTTTGATCTTGTTCATTTACTAAATTGATTTCACTCACTTTTGAGATGAAAATATGTGAATTTCAATCCAATGTAAAATAGACTTTCATTTTCTCTTTGTATAGTTTTTGGCGTTCAATTCAAAAGCGAATCACATTTTTTGGAGACATCCGTCAAAACAAAAAAAAGTAAGTCATTAACGAAATGTACTTTTTGTTCATTATTTCCATCTGTTTCTTATCATTAAAAAATTATCCGAAAGTCTTTTGAGTTATAAATCTATATTCAAATTATATATGAATAGTAAGTATTAGAAGAAAAAATAATTTGTTTATTATTTATATTCTATGCAAATATATTCTGAGAGTCGCTATCATTGACTCTCATTAAACACATATTTTGTATTAACGAATAATTTGTTCACTAAAAGCGTCGAATAATTCACTATTAAAAAAGTCATTAATTACTCGACAGAGAAATTGAGGTAAGAAATGAAAAGTAAGACAAAACTGTGCTCTCTCTTGTGCTCACAATTATTTACACAGCGATTAAAATATGTTTTAAGTTGAGTTTAAGGTCATTATATCTCAAATATAATTTGATATCCAAATTATTTTGGTTTTATTCAAAATTTCTTCCGATAATTTCGCTAACCTTTTATTAACATAAATTTGCATTTTTAGCATTTCCATGGCCTGAGTACCAATGTCTCTGCCCTGTGCTCTTTGCAATCATATAATTTCCCTCCAGACTTAATTCGTAACTGAATTTCTCTATACTTTTTTAGATTCGCTTCGATTTATATTTATACTCACAAATCATATATATGTATATATGGCTTATAAATTGAAAATTTTATTTAATGCTATATTCAAATTAGTCGAGAATGAAATCACTTTTGATGGCTGTGCGACCGTTTCTGTCTGTAGCGCTAAAAGTCATTGAAACTAATATTTCTTATTTCAAAACTGATTCTGAGCTCAATTGGATCGCTTCAGTTATAGTGAGTCTAATATTCATTGACTCTGAAATGAACCCTCTCTTCCCTACAACCAAAATACTATCCAATGTTTTATGCATAAAAAGTGGAGTGTTTTTTCGCTCTGCACTTTCACTCTGGTAATCAAAGGAGTAAGCAAGCTTGCCCAGGTTTATTAATCAGAAATAGACTGTCATGTTCATTTTGTTAATGATTTAGAAACTTAGCTTGTATCTTCTATAAATTGTCCCTAATTTTGAACTAAGTTTAATTGGAAATGAATGTAAAAATTAGTTCAAAACTGGAAGTCCTTGCTATTGGTTTCAGAAAATAATCTTAGTTTTATTCAAATGCGATCTGAGCCCAACACAAGTGATCTGAGCTCAGGGAACAAAACCTGATATAATCTATGATTTTGTGTCTGAGCATTGAGTTGTAATATAAGTACTGATTATTGCAATTTATGGCATAACTATATTCAGTATACAAATGATAATAATTCTCATTCGACTGCTTTCCAACAGTTTTGATGTCTGGCTTCGAATCACAACCTCTTTATGCAAATGACACACAACTTGCGATCAGTTGAAGGTCTGACTGAGGGCTCAGTCACTCAAATGAGACGCTTATGTTATGATAGAAATGAATAAATAAATTGATGGAATGCTCTGCCGTTTTGCAGAGGAGAGCCGACAGAACCTAAGTGTGACTATTAGTAGTCCTTTTAGGTCTCTTTCGTTACAATTGAGTAAAATTTAGTCTTTAAATGAATAAAATCACTTTTTAGGGACATTATTGACGATAATTTTTTGTGACACTTGGGGTCAAAAGTCAGGCTTTTTCGCGCCGACACAAACCCTCTTCCCATTTATTTAAATGATTTTGCATTTGATATCAAATCGGTTTCCTTTAAAATTTTGGAGATTCACTCAAATCATGTGTTATTTAACTTCAAAAATGACTATCAATTGAATGCTTGCACTCGAGTTATGCATAAATTTATTTTCCAAACTTTTATAACTCGTTTCGAAATAATTTCTTTTTATTCAAAAGTTATTTTATCTCTTCTATCGATTGAAGGAATTTTAATTTGAAATAAATATTAATTTCTGGGATTATTATCTAAATTTTGAGCGATTAAATTCAAAAAACAGAACTCAGAATAACTCTTTTAATTATCCCCAAAATTTTCAATTCTAATCATTGAATACTTTTATGAATTTATTATTTTTCAATATTTTTGAATGTTATTGACTTTCCTCACCACCGACTCAATACAGCTGTAATGAGTTCCCCTAATTGTGGAGCACTAATTACACACTGAAAGGGTGGAGTATACATATCGGAGAGAGAGAGAGAGAGAGAGAGAGAGAGAGAGAGAGAGAGAGAGAGAGAGAGACAATTTTTTAGACTCAACAGACCATTAATTAACGCAATGTTACGGTCGAGCAGACCATTGATATTGCGGCCAATTTTTGTAGTGTTGTGCTATTGATATAAAGATCTATGAAATACCGGTAATTGATTGCATAAAATCTAAGGATTCAATTGAAACCCAATTTACGAATAAATACTTTGGACTCACTATAAGATAGTTCACTAAACTTTGCATTAAATCTATCAATGAAATTATCGGCTCCGTTAAGATAGTCGGGTGCCGTCGCCTCACCAAACCTAAGATTGAGATAATTTGGGGGTTATTTATACCATTAAACAAATTATCTAAATTTGTTTCCAAGTTCAAATTTAGTTAAAAAGAAGTTTAATGTCAACCAAAATGTTAATAGATCAGATTGGGTTTGAATAATGGATCCTGAGCGGAAAAAAGGCATTCAATTGTCAGCAAAACCTTTTTAAAAACAATCTGTTTATTAATTAAATGAAATTTTTGATAACTTTATTAAAAAAAGCAAAACTTATTATTACTTAACGTTAGTATTGAAATCGAAATAAGCGATGAAATATTAAAGTGTTTTGAATCTGAAACACAATTATTTGTTTTTCTTATTGTTTTTTAATTAGATATTTAAGACATGATTCGTGTGTTTTGATAATTGTTTGTCGGATTTCATTTGGAATTTCAATTCTCTTTTTGTTTGAATCCAAGATTTATATTAAAAAACATATAAATAATTCATTAGATTCTGTTCTTTACTTTTCAAGTGATTCGTGAGAATAATATAATATAAGATTAGAAACCATTAAATGTGTTTTTAATTTCATTTTATTCCTTTCCATTTAAATTTGAATTCAAGTTTTTCTGTCGATTGATATTAATCGCGAGACTCACAAAAATTGTTCGGCCGTTGAGTCCATAAAAACCTCTTTTGGGATATTTATTTCAGATATGAATCGTTAGTATTTAAGAAACTAATAAAATATTTGCCATAAAATAAATTTCCAAAACACTATTCGTCAGTAATTTTGCAGATTATCCGGAATTTGCGATCATTTCATTGGACTCTAAATTTTTCTTATATAACAAACAGTCCTTAACTAACAGGAACTCATAAAAAGACTTAAAAATATATTTCAATCTTTGTTTGTCTATTGAATCACTTAAAGGAAGAAAACAAATCAAAATAAAATTTTATGATAAAATAGTTTTAAGCCTTAACTTCAAAGTAATCTTGCACAAATGAATCAAAACTTAAGCCATCTTTTCCTGATTTCTGTACTCATAATCGATAGATAAGATTATGATTTTTTTTGCTCAGCATTTAATTCATTTATATGAGAGATGAATAGAAAATTCAATGAGAACCAGAATATCTTCAATCTTATATTGATTAGACCTGACCACCGCTCGAGTCACCCCTGTTATACCCCTGTTATACATACTCCTCATATTTGTATCGAACTTTTGATAATTGATTTCTCAGTTATCAGAAGCACCGCATAAATACATCTGGCATTCAATTGAAATGAATAGCTTTATCAATCATATTATGTTCACTGAAAGAGCGCTGGCATTCAATTTTAAATACCTTTCCCTTCATTACTATGACTTCTGTCAGAAGCATTCAAAAGACTTGGAAATCATTTTTATCCGTTTTGTATAAACTTTGGAAATACAGACATTTATTCCGATTGGGTATCGAATTGAAGACCAAAATGTTAAGAAAATATTTTGTTTGAAACTAATAAATAATTTGAAGGTTTTCTTCGATTTGCAAACCATTCAAATGATATTTCTTTGTCCCGAAAAATATGTTTTTTTTCGTGTTTTCAACTTTCAAATGGTTTGAAGTCAAAAATTATTTCATCCGTAAAGTGATTTATAATTTGGCAGAAAATCCTTCATATGTGCACTTCGGGTGGGATTATAACGTGTAAAGTCGTCGTAAATCTGTGCCTAAGATTGAGAGACACGACACGACAGCACAGGACCACAGTATATGTGATTCCTATTCCTCTACAAATTAAAACGATGTAGATTTCATTGAAAATACATTCTTAATTGTATATGTAATATATCCAAGGTCCTAAATGCATGTGCACACTCTAAGTTGGTTTCACCCAGTTTGAATAGAAATATTAGAATTTGCCTGATCAATCCAGTTTCCTTTAATTTTTAAAGTTAGCCTTTGAATTAACAAGATTAAATTGTGATATTTAATTGAGTTTAACAAATAACCATCTTGGTAATCGTTGACCAAAAAACTATACTAATCTCATCTTAAAAGTATGATTCCTTCAGAAAATAATGACGTGATTTAAGTTAAGGAATTAGTAGTGCTATTCACGTGTTTTGAGTTCTCACTTGCAATTCATCTAGATAATCAAAATTCTTTGAAATCCTGGTTAAAAATAGACTTCTCTTCTTTGGCTGAAGTGCTTTAATTCTCTTAATTTGTTTAAAGAGAAGTTAGGATTAAAATGTCAGTCAATTCATATATTTCTCGCAAATAATTCAATAGAATTGACAAATGATTTATACAAATGACATGTTTTTCTTTAAACGCCAATAATTTTGAATTCTTATGCAAATTGTTTTCGAGAATAAGAGATATCTTCCGATGTTTTCACAAAACAGTTTTCATTATAATTTGGGTGAACTTCGCATGTTATTAGGCTTCACACTAATGACAGCCCTCTGTCCTCTGCGCCCAAAACACTGATCATCTTATCTAAGAGGACCGGATGATGTAGTAACTGCTCATTATCTAATAAAAGATATTTTCTTTGAGCATGGTAAAAACAAAGAACTAATACCTGTGCTCTCAAACCAGAACAGTAATAATGAAACCAATGATCAAATGAGAACCATTCAAACTGTACGTAGATCTCCATGTTTATTGTGCAGTGCAAAACACAAGAAAATGAATACATTTAGATTTGGAATAGATTTGGGGGACAGCACTCTTCAGCCTCACTCCATGCCTTCTGAATACATCTCAGAGATGTTTTAAATACAAATTTTAGACAAGAAAATGATAGTCCAGTCAATGATCACAACACTAGTTATGAATAATATGTAAATTAATGCCCGAAACCCCTGACATACAGTCCACTGATATTATATGTAATACTATATAATGTAATTTCAGAATAAATTATTTAAGAGGGCCAGTGATCAGAGACACACATACTCTAGTATAGATCGACATTTGGCACCTGTTCACCGGCACCGGGCTTCTCGTATATGGCGTGCATTTAATTTCGTTGCTTTTATATGACAGCTGTGATTATATGAATATTTTATAAGTGTTTCTCTCTTTACTCACATTATGTTTTGTAATAGTATTTGACATTTGTTTGTGTGGCTCTTTTTTCTTGGTTTAGGGCACAGGTTTAGGGATGGGCGCTCCTCCCGCTTTCGTGACTGGGTTTCCGCGATTTTCACATATTTTCTTAGATTTTTTGCCACAAATATCTATTTAAAACAACTGTTGAATAACTAAATGAGTGTTTTATTCCCGCCTTTTGTCTGATGTAATAATGATTTATAAGAAGAATAATTAGTTTTTTTCACTCAAATAAGTATTCATTACTAAGAATTGCCGTCTGTTTACGTATTTTGTGTTAATTAATTCA
>JAQIYB010000508.1:0-11125 GCA_034699325.1 Oribatida sp. Gr-Ori-00743 | reverse complement strand
ACAAATGATTTTATTTAATTATTAATTCTCTGTTTCCTCTGTTTTGTTGTTAATTAATAACAGTTTTGAGTCACAACTTTGTAACTGTAATTAACTGTTTTTTATTGATTACAAAGTGTGCTAGATTGCATCTCGTTTGTTTTATTGGCGAATTAGAGAATTATACCTTTTTTAGTGATTTGAGTTTCGCATAATCTATTGATTATTAATTAACTCTTTTTTAATATAACGAAACAAACGACAAATTTCTTAATATTGTTCTCAAATATAGAATATAATTATCATTAATATTATTATTAAATTTATATATAAATTATATAATGATTGTAACATTTATTTTCTCTGTCTTTCCTTTAAACTGTTGGACAGAAAGTTCTTAAACTCATTTGAAAACTCATTAACTTTTGTTATCATTTTTCGTGAGAGTCATCATAACTGTTGTATTCATTAATTCATATGAATTCGCAAATCATTTCTTTTCATCATTTCATACATTGAGACACAAAAAACAATTGTTAATCGAAGCAAAAAGCGGTGGATTGGGTTCTCATTATTTAAACACTAAATATTTGGGACAAAAGCGTTAACTTGTGTTCAGATTCTAATAACAAATACAGAGTATTATTGAATGTTATTTCTAATGAATTCAAATTAAAGGCGAATTCTGTTCGCTTTGGCTTTGAATTGTAAGATACGGAAGGGTTTGACTGACTGTTAGGACAATGAAAGTGAAGAATTTGTTTCCACACAAAAACAGAAGAAAATTAGTGAAAATTATGTTAAAAACGCGAAAACTGCTCACTATTTATGATACACATCAACACAACAGACAAAAACTGTTAACATTTTATTATTAATTATTATTTTATTTGTAAAATTGTTGCATAATTTAATTCATTTCTTCATTTGTTCCTTCATTTGTTTCTTTAGTACTTTATCTCTATTTAATCAGAAAATGTCTTTTTTTGGTTATTTCTCTCTTTTTTATAAATAACTCTTTGATTATCTCTTAATGTCTACTCTTTTGATGTCATTATTATTATAATTATTATTATTATTATATATTATTTTATTTGAGTCTTATTTTTGTTTTCACTGCTATTTTCTCATTGTTTTTATACATAACTGTACAGAGATTTACATCTAATTAAAAAATAGTTGAAGTTTAGGGCAATTTTCGAAACAAATACCAAACATTTTGAAATAGAACCGAATTTTCGGATTAATTATCTAATTGTTAACAAAAAACTGCTTTAATTTGCATAAATCCAACTGAACTGAAACCGTAGAGTTTGTGTGCTTTCAATCCTTTAGTTTTACATTAAATGTTAGCATTTTTATAGTAATAATTAAATTAATTGATACTTGGAATGAAGGAATCGAATCCGGCCTTTGACTCAAAATCAAATTAATTTATTCATTGAACGCATGTTTTTCTTAAAAAAATACAAAATATATAAATATTAGTGCCTTTTGTACAAAAACTTTTGACAAAACTCTGGAAAAAGACATTTTGCTATTCAATACTTAGTGACTATTATTCTTGAAGTGAAGAACTAATGCCTGAAAATACAGTTATTCTTAGCAACGATTGAATCTCAAGATAAAGCACTCTATGGTTTAGTTCACAATTTATGTAAATCTTTTTGAAAATCAATAGTTAAACGACGATATTGTTTGTGAAAAGAGTGTAAAAACGTTTTTAAAGCAAAGATAACGCAACCATTTGATGATTAGCTTATAGTTTACCGTTAATTATATTAATTTTATGCCATAAACTGATAAAATTGAGTTATTCTTACAGAAACGCAAAAGTTTTTAATTATAATTATTTTCTTCTTTGCCTTCAATTGTGTTCACAAACAGACGAAAAGGTTTGCTTCGAAAACAACAGTTTTATTGTAATTATTATCAAAGTTTATAATCAGTTTTATTTATGACTATTATTCGGTGAATAAGTTTTTTCATTTGAAATTCAAATTCAATTATTGTTATATCAAATTGAGTTTTAAATGATTATTGTTTTTGTAATAATACGAGAACTTCTATTCTCAACAACTTTTTATTCAATAGTTTCGTTATATTGACTGCCATTTCATTAATATATCGATTTATATATTATTATAGAATTTCAAATATTTCTTAATTTATTTATATTTTATTTTTTCTGATCTTTTAATCCAAATAAACATTAATTTTGAATGAAATGATTGGATACACATTTGTTGAGAATATGTTGTAATCGTATTAATCGTTGACTTCATGACGAGTCAACTGATTGTGTCTCACATCCAGTGATTATATGAATCCGAAGCAAACCATTCCCGAGATTTTAACAATTTTGACAAAATATTTTTGTAGGGGTTTTGTCGGCGCAGAGTGAGAGTTAACACTCAGGTCTGTCAAGAATAGGCTTATTATTCTCAACAGAATTATTAACACGAATTCTGTTCGGTTTGTCACTAATTGTATGAAAACTAAGTGTTTGTATTGAAAATACGAGTATTCAATATGTTATATAAGACTCGCCTTTCGATTACAAGTTTATTAATTTGATTAACAATTCCTGATATGAACTGAGAATTTGGCGAAGAATTGAGTATAAAACTAATGAGTGATTACATTATGTGATGACAATAATCATTATTATTGCTATTAATGATTGATTTAACGCTTATTTTATAATTAGATTTTAAAATTAAGTGATCGACTGATTTGAATGATTGGCAAACAATTGATTGTCTTTTTTATCGCTGCTTTTAATGATAAGATTGTAAACAAATTTTAGTGAAATTTAAGAGAAAACCACAAACTTTAAGCCATTATTAATATAATTGATTCTCTTCTCTGTACGTTATACTCATTTCCGTATATAATATAAAACAAATTTTATCAATCAATTAAAATCGGGTGATGGCTATCATTACGACTATGTCTTCATTTGATTACTTCTCAATTTTATCCTTTATTTTCAATTAAAATATAAATTGAATTAATTTTTCATTTATTCTATTATTTAAAATATAAATATAATGAAAATCATATGCAAAACAACGATATTCTCGATTCAACACAATTTGTCGATTCTCTAAGCCATCGATTTTATCCATTTTTATGTTTAATAAATTTATAACAAATAGAGATTCAAATAGAAATAACCATTGAATAAATTAATGCACTTGGTCAGACAAACTTTTAATCTTTTGGTGGAAATTAGATTAAGAATAACAGTAAAAATGTTTTGTAGAGTCCGTTAAATCAGTTGTGAAATGACTGAAACTATTTGTAACCAATGATTAGAAGAATTTTAAAATTACCAAGGATATTAGTTTCAGTTGAGCCATATTTTAGATAAAAGTATTTTATTTGAATTATAAATAATAATTAAGAATAAGTAAAAAAACGTTTAATTTAACATAAAATGAATTAAATGATTGAGAATTGACTTTAGAGTCTGTGCTCGTGTTCTGACTCTGAGTCTGTATCGGAAACATTGTCGAGCGGTTCTCCCAGAAGTCGATTCCTGACGCGATATCTTCTATAATTTAATAGTCTTTCGATGTAAAACCAAATATAATCGAAAATACCATAAAACCAGAGGAAGAACACTGCGATACACACCATTAGCGCCGATAGGATTGAGTATATTATGTCTCTCGTCTTATTACTCGAAGTCTTGTGACGGGTCGGCCACACTTGCTTAGGAGTAGTACTGAGTTTAGGTGTTGTTTGAGGTGTGACAGGTTTGTCCCCACAAATGCCATTCTTATCACAAAGACAAACATCAGAAGTGCAGTTCCAACAGATAGAATCGGTCGGCAGTTGGCGACTAACGGGACATTTGGCTGACTTTCCCAAACACATCGCCGGTTGCCAACAGTCTATTCTACACTTCTCTGGGAATGTCTTCCAGTGAAGGAATTGACAGGTCTTGACGTCACAACACGAGCCTATTATATAACATAATTCACAAATTGATAGCAATTATAAATAAATCGATTCAAACCTTCTCTCGGATGGCATTGAATTCCTGACTTCACCCGACACTCTCTATCACTTCCTTTTGGTTCACAACATGGATCTGCAAATCCTGAGATAAGAGGATCTCCGGCATCACATTCTTCTCCAGAATTTACTTCTAGATCTCCGCACTTGGGTTTAGGTCTTAAAACAAAGCATTGATTTCTCTCGGATTCACTTAAGAGTCTTCGCATAACTTTTTTGCTCTGAATTTGAATGAAATAAAAGATTAAAAGATATTTGAAAAGACATTAAATAAGAACCGACACAACTCGAAAACTTCTTTTTATTCCTCAGATCTGAGACCTGATAGGCTGTGTCCTCGTGAATGGTTGACATTATGAATGCGCCGCCATTGGCTGCACTGGGATTGCAAATAGGATTGCCTTCAAACTTCTCGTTGTCGTGTTCGGCACCAAATGTATGTCCGATTTCATGCGTCAAATCTATAATTCTCTGAACTCTATTAAGAGGTCTACCATTTGAGAGACTCGACACCAGAAGAGAGTTCGGCGACTGAACTATTCCATTAATTGTGGCTCTTTTATGACAAACACCGCCTAAATTAGCCAGACCAGTTATCCCTTTGCCTAGAAATGTAAGTTCTTTATGAGTGAAGAGCACCTGAAGACAGTTATTGGTGAGACGTCTCTGAAATTGTCTTAAAAGCTGCTGTCCTTCAGTTATATTAATGAGATTTAAATTATCCTTGTTGTATTCGGAAACTGTCACTTTTTGCGCGACAACTCCAATGTTATCGGGCTGTCCATCGCCATCAAAATCTATTCGTGAGAGTATGGCATTCGCTTCCTTAACAGTGATGAGCATCTCTGCCAACGCATCGTATGCTCCGAAATGTCTGACAAAATGATAGTCTCCGTAGAGGTCGACCACAAACTCTATTATTTGGTAATCTATTACTATTCTGTGCAATGAGTCTATACTTTGATTTTTTCCTTTTTCTAAACTCTTTCCTTTTTGCATACTTTGGTTGGAGGACAGAGTCGTAAACGCCATCGAACGGAATACTATCCTCTCTATACATCAAAATTTGATTTTTATATTGCAAATGGTTTGGATCAGATTCGGTGACTGTTTCTAAATTAAAAGTGTGTCCGTCCACTTTGATTATACCCACAAAAGTGTTTGTCTTAACGTATCCGATGACATAAGAGTCGTGACTCAAATAGACTTTTCCCAAATATATCTGAATTTGTTGGTCGGGTTCTAAGACTTTTGCAATTATTCGGAATCTCTTATCGAATGAATTGATTTCGACATAAATATGACTTTTGGTTTGCGTTAGAATCGCTTTATTGGTATCGACAGGAAGTGAACTTGAATTGAAATCAATGTAATTATATTTGTCTAAGTGTTGTGCGCCGGCACTACACCAGCACAGCATCGTTAATACAGAACCAATTAAGGCGAAAACGAAAATTAGATAATTCATGTCTTTTATCTCAGAATAAAATATTAAATCAAATAATTGTATCGATTGCTATAATTCATGAAATAATTGTAATTATAACTCAGTTTTGAAAATAAGTTTATTTGTTTGGGTCTCGAGATCTCAAACTAAAGGAATGAATAAATTGGACTAAACTTCTAATAAGTATGAATAAAATATCCATGAATTTAGTTATTTTTGACAGATATTACAATAATTATACCGATGTATGAGATATATGACTGAATGCAAGATTGGTTCCTATATTTGTTGGACGGATCGGCTCTTTCTTTGATTGGTTTTGCAATGACTTTCCTTACGACTAATTTGTGGAAAGAACAGAACCAAAACATTTTATATGATTTTTATCGGCGTTTTGTGTGTCAGTGTTTAAAATCAGATATTTTGTTTGGTTTTTAATTGAAGTCAAATGTTTTCATTGAAAATTAGGCGAAATCGGCAAATGGTTTGCAGCAGTTATTCAATGATTCACCGAACAAATGGTTTCTTTCAATTATTCGATTGAATTTGTGATCACGAGATTAGTTATAATATTCCAAACCTTTTACAAAAACGATAATAATTGCAATCGATTTGAACAATGAATTGAATTAATTATATTATCAATTCATAGGATAATGGTTTGGAATCTAATTTTATGAATCATTGGATCCGTTGATTCATACAATGGTCGAAATCTGTTGAATCCAAAGTCAAACGACTTATTCATCCAAAGAATACTATTTATAGACATTTGAGAATTGCATTAATTGATAGAAACATTATATTCGGTTAGAAATAGAAATACAATTGAATGTGAAATCAATTTTTCATTTTTAGCGAACATAATGTTAAGTCAGTTCTCGTTATTAATTAGTTTTTATATTCGATGTTCGGCTCTAAATAATAAATAAGTTATAAATATTTTAATTGGAGTCGGCATACAATTCGGTACCCATTTCTCTTTGTCTGTTCTATTCAATAGTAGGGGACTGAGAGACCAGTGTTATCGCAATTCGTGATCAGTTCTCAGAGATAGAAAATTAGATGCAATGGAAGAATAATTTCAATTCTAAACAAATTGTATTTTCAAAGATAAACCAGTTTTTGGCGTTTAATCGCAGAATAGGAATAATAAACGAAACGCTTATTGCAAACAATTTGCAAATTTTAATTCGTTCCTTAAAAACGGATTTCACAACAGAACTAAACAAAAACTATTAATAATTTTCCTGCATTTTAGAGATTTTAATCAAATGATATCCATATTAATGAACCGAAAACGGGGTTCGGAGCCAAAGGTGAGACAAGTGAAGGAAAACGGGATAATTGGGAAGATTTTATTTTGAAAGCAGCAAAACAAGTCTACAGATGTCTACCGGTATTTGTTGTGCAAAGTATTTAAAACTTATCATTGAATTGTATATAATATTAATTAATAGTTAACTCAACCAAAAGTCTTTTGCGATATAACGGCTCTTATGCTTACATTTGCTTAGAGTCAGCGCTTTTGAAACAAGACATTAGCTTTTTATGCAAATATAAGCACAAAACTCATTACAATTAAGCGAATACATTGTAATAATAATTATATCGTTTTATGTATTTTCGTGTCTAAACTTAAATATAATTTTTGAAATCATTAAATACGAAAAATATGGTTCCAAATGTTGTGTAATATATATAATAATAAAATATAGAAACAATTTGGCACTTGTACAAGCATTGTATTACAAGTCTATTATTAATGTAATTTAGTTTAGTTTCAGATTTAAATTACATTAAAGAATACATTGTTTTTAAACGTTTGTATGATATTTGAAACGGCATTAAAACACTGCGTTTTCATCACATAATATAAGGCACTAAAAGTTTGTGAATTTTATATTTAGTTATTAATTAAGTTCGGCTTACAATCCATTCCTTCGTATAGTTTTTCAGAACCGACACAACTATCAGACGGTTCTTTGTTTTCATTAAAAACAGACAATTAGTTTAGAAAATTGATTCAAATATTGATATTTAGTTACGATATCCTAAACACCAGTAGTTTTCGTTCCGATATTTTAGTGTAGATTTGCTTCAATTTAGACATAAATTAATTTAAAAACAATCTATAGTTTGGAACTACACATTGGTTTTTGAGCTGCCCTTTCATACAATCAATACATAAATTAACTTAAAAACAGATGCGATTAAAATTGATTTCTCATTTGGTTTCTCATTATTTGTGAACTTATTTTGCGATTCTTTTACAAAAAGTAATTAAACAAAAACTGAAATACTCTTTACTTTTCACCAAAAACTATAACAAAAACACTGCGAAAGAGACAAATGTTTAAAATAATGAAATCAAATATAAATTATAATTAAGAGCCCTTCAAATGAGTGTCTGCAGACTCTGCACAACACATTTGGATGGGTTTGGATGCAAATACATGATTACATGATTGCCATTTAAAGACCAAATTATTTCATTTGTATTAAAACTGAAGGCATTCGTAAAAAATAAAAAATACAATTAATGTGTTTATATAGTTATTGTTGTATATAATCAAAACTATACTAGGCACTTTGATTTCCAACACTTAATCATAGCTTTTATTCACTTTTATTCCGAATTAAACGATAAAATATAAAAATATACTCAAAATACTATTAATAGTAAGGATTTATTAGAGACACAACACTTCCGAATAAAATAGCTCTCAATTAATAATTAGGGCTTAAAATGAAATAAGAGTTGGGCTGCCATTGAATCGGCTCTCTTTCCAACAAATATATTAATTATTAATGAATGAGTTTTAATGGAAAATAATAATTATAATAAAATCATAAATAAATGGCAAATAATTATTATTTAGAGCTCTTATTGTCTGCTTTTGTTGTGACCGCAAAATCGCAACTAATTATTGCTTCCAATGAATAATAACGGGATTTGCGATTAAAACAACACTTATATTAAAAATAATATTTAAATTTGGTTTTCCTTTTGAAGAAAAGCTTTGAGACTTCTGCCAAAAACTACACTCATTTACAGAATTTAAATAAAATCAAAATCTTATGTAAATATAAAACTTTTTAAGCGTCGGTAATATTGAATGCAAAGGCAGTATTGAGTTATAGTTTGTGGTAATAGTGATCATAATTAATAATAATAATAATAATATTAATGATGAGCCAAAAACATCTAAAAGTTGGCCAAAACATGAAATGTCATCAAAAAACAACTCTTATTCTTAGCGCAAAAATACTATTTAAGGCATTTATGATAAAAACAGTAGTTTTTCTCAAATTTGAAAAATAAAAGTCTTCAACAGTTTATAATAAGTGAGAAAAATACGAATAAAAAACAACACAAACAATAAAAGTCAATAATAATAATAATAACGATAAAAACGGTGCCGTAATTAAGACACGAATATTGAAAAATAAATATTCGCTTTAAGTAATGTCACTCTCTTTTGGGGCTATTATTTCGTCAATTATTATGCACCTAATTATGGACAGAATTTCAATAAAAGAAATTATTGAATTGTTTTAGTGTTGTCTTAACTGTTAGCCTATCTCTAAACAAGTAAAGACTGTTTGCATTGTTTAACCGATTAATTACTTCTAATAATTAATTTAAAGACAATTAAAGACATAATTGAAGTTTGGTTTTCGTTTTAGTAGTTATTGAATGAGAAATACTTAATAGTGTTTGTCGTCAATCGATTCGCTTCAAAGCCATGTCATAATGTTATCCCTATTCGTGTCGAGCAATGCCTCCACATTTGACAAGAGGTCGGCGTTGAAGTCGTCCGGAAGACTTGGCACCAGATCGTCGGACTCCATATTCTCTGTGCCGAGGTCTAAGTTGGCCACTTGCAGACTGTCCAGACCCAAGTCGTTGCCAGTGTTGCGACTCATATTATTGTTGGCGTCGTCGGCGCTGGCGATCGTGTCTTCGATTGACAGGAAGTCTTCGGGTGTGTTTGGCAGACTGTAGTTCGAGCCTAAGCCTAGGCCAGAGTCGGCGCTCTCTTGTCGTGAATGGCAATCATTATTGAGCGGTCCATTGTTTCCGCCTAAGAACGGATCGATACCAGTGGTAGAAATGGGCGGCAATCGATTAATGGACGAATTATCGTCTGATAGACTCGTGGGGCGGAATCTGAGGATCTCGTGTTGGCGTTGACGCAGTTTCTGTCGCTCCAACTCCAGGTTAAGGACTGTTCTCTGGTGTTGTTGTTGTAATGCGTCGGTATTTGAGTTATTGCCTGAAGTATTCATGTTCTGGAGCGCCACCACTAGACTTGAAGGGACAGTACTTGAACTGAAAGGAGGCGGAGGGGTTCGACCATTTCTTAATTGAGCTCTACTTTGTTGTTGAGCAGTGATAGGAAGGCGGGGATCGCACCAACTGGTGCTGCACTCGATGTGGTTTATGAAATAAACTTCTCCGGAAGCAGTTCGCGACTGTTCCCAACCTTCGGGAAGGGGTCCGACAGCAGTCAGATTACCGGTTGAATTGCTATTTGTATTAGAGATGGCATTTGAAGTCGTGTTTGGATTTGAGTTATTGTTTTGGTTAATGACCACAAGTCTGGGCTGAGTCTGTTGTCGGAGGTGTTGTTGCATCTGTTGGCCCAACATTTTACGTCGGGGGTCCTCCCAAGTCGTTGTCTTTTCTTTATGGTTAATGAAATAGCGTTCGCCATTAGCTGTCTTTCCCTCCTCCCAGCCGTCGGGCAGTTGGATGTGATCGATGTCGTAACTGTATTGTCGTAAGTGAACCGACTGTTGCTGTTGTGCTGAAGCCATGGCCTGAGACACAGCCAGAGTCTGCTGAAGAGTGGCCGGAGAGGAGTGGGCTCTCGGATGGTTTATAGTGAGACCGGCGGGTATACCATTCAATTGTTGCTGAAGAGTCTGCTGCTGTGGCGACGCAGGACTCAGTGGCGAACCGGACGGTTGTGACAGAGGAGGGGAAAAGGAGGCGTCCAAACTGGACTCACGGCTATGCGAAGCGCTATTTGAGCCGTCGGGAGGTTTGAAGAATGAGGCGGGAAAGTTCCGCTGACGCATCGGCACCGACAGTGGTATCTGACTGTCCTTCGGGCCGATAACTGCTTTGAAGAGTTCATCCAATTCATTGGCGCCGCTGTTTATGCGGAGAATCTGATGATTGGGTCCTTTTTGTTCAATTAAATCTCTCGAAGACTGAGAAGACATAGTTATTGCCGTTTAATACAATTATTGATATTATATTCAAAAATAATTTAATAATCAATCGATTGAACGAAACTATTGATAATTAGATTAAAAATATGATTCAATGTCTTATCGTGGGATCCATTGATTGTGTCCAACATTGAGCTTCGACTGCAAAGTCTCTCACAACTAATTGATTGATAATAATATTATTGAAATAATTATTTACTAAAACTATTTGATATTTAATAATAACAGCGATTAAAACAAACAAAACTTGTATTCAATGTATTGAATGAATCGCACAAACAGTGAGTCTATGCAACAAATGTATTGCTATTTCAATGGCGACTCAACGCATGCGCTCAACACTGGAAGCCTTGAATGAAGTGTAAGAATAACAAAGAGACCAATAAATTGGACGACAAATAAATCCGATTTCAAAGAGTTATTCAAATT
>JAQIYB010000507.1:0-11131 GCA_034699325.1 Oribatida sp. Gr-Ori-00743 | reverse complement strand
TCTTCTGGTATAATAGGATTAGCCACAGAAGTAATGATACTATTCAACAGAGTTAACAATCTTTTCGGGCGGAATGTACTGTAGTATGAATTGCACTGAGTTTCTAAACTATAGTTTAGTGCAATTTATTTATTATAATAGTTGTAAAATGTTTTCGTTTAAAATTATATAAAATAAAGTAATTATTAATAATAATTATGATTAGACTTAATATTAAATCATTATTTCACAAACATTGGGCTTATTTTAAGGCACTCTATGTATCAGCCAATAAAGGGTCGAACCCTTTAACGCAAGGAATAAATGTTTAATAATGTTTAAAAAGTATAATACAAATAAATTATTAAAATATTAAAAAGAGTAGTATTTGAGTCTGAGTCAAATGAAAGTTCATTTAATGGGATTTTCAAGACTCAAACACACGTTTCTATGAAATAAGGAATTCTTGTTATAAGGCGTTTTGATTTATCTCTGAAAACGCCTGAAATGAGCAAAAATTATTAAAATATTTATGCGATTCTTTACAGAAATGATTTTAATATTGGGCTACAATTGCATTGAGAATAGTCATCAAAGTTATGTATTATTACTATTGGCCTCTCATTTGAGAGTAAAGTGTTTGGAGAAATGAAGAACTTCTTAAATAAGTTGAGTTAATGGAAGACAACTACTATTTTGTTGCTATTAATCATTGAAAATATCAAAGCACTCGATGTCAATGAATTGGTTCGGAATATAATTATATAATCGATTGCTTAGTAATTATGTAAAATGTATTATATATGAAGTTTTCGCTGCATTTCATGTATTCATTGATCAGTCAAATATCAATATCACTGATAAATATATTTATAAGCTTTTCTTCATTTATAAAATGAGATAATCGATAGAATTAATTATCAAAATATTTATATAAAATACAGATTCGAATATAAAAGTAAAATAAATAATTTTAGTTAAATAATACAAAAATCGTTATCTAATGGACTGTTGTAATGATGTTAACTTGGATTTGATTGAATAAAGAATGACCTCGCGTCGTATTTTGCACTTATTGTTCACTTTCTTAATTGACTTTTGCTATACTTAATTAAACAAATTAACAAATTGATAGTAATTTCAATTCTTTTCTTTTAAATTACAGACTCTTTACAACATTTGTCTAAAAAACAAATTAATTTTCGCGTCGTTTATAAACATTTGATTTGATTTGTCATTAGTTACAGAAAATTCATTGCATTGAAGACAAATGCACTCAAAATATTACAAAGAAATTCATTTTCTAATAGACCCGGCTATCAAGCCATGAATAGTTCGATATACCGGTTGCCAATATTTTGGCGATTTTTCTCTTGTATTGCACGTTCTGCGTCGGCCCGGGAGGGAAAGGTGACCATCGCTTCACCGTTAGGTCTGCCGTCACCGTTGCGCTGAAGTTGAATGCAGTCAGTCGTCAGCTATTAGTGTAATCATTAATTAATTTAATTAAATAAAATCAAAATTTTGAGTGAATAGCGTTTTAGTCATTTTAATTGATCGATAATATTGAGGATCAGATAAACTCAAAGTAAGTTATTTATTGGTTGTGCAACATATCATTTCGGAGCCTTTTTGGCACATTTCTAAATGCAATCAATTGAAATGAGATATACGCCACTGTTTTCAGGTCACGGATCTTATATCTGATGTATGGGAACGAAACATATGTCGCATAACTTTAGTTGAAAACAGTGTTTCAGACTTCGATAGAAAGCAAAGAACGGCACCGAAGCAAACATACAGACCGACCAAAGCAAAGATATGATAGCACAGCATAGTTAGATTTTGAGCACAGTATCAGTAAAGTCGAGTAAAAGTTCCCAAGAGCCGACCCGTCAGCACCCAAAGACAGTTATCAATGTTAATTAGTTTGAAGCAAACTTTGAGACCCCTAACCTCCCAACCATTAAAGAAGGCAAGCACATCTTTAAGTTGAACAGAATAAGGCAATCCTCGCATGTTTACCATAGTTGGGCCCGAGTGGGCGTAGTATGTAGTGGGTGACACCGGTGGTGATGGGTATGGCCAATAGATTAGATTGAATGGATTCGGATATGCGAATGAGGCCGGAATGCGGGCCTGGGTCAATGAGGCAGCGTTGGCTGCAGACACTGCCGTAGGTAGGACTTGTGAAGTTTGTACGGGATATGGGTAGGCGCCATATGGAGGCGGTAGAAGTGTTCCTCCTATTATATCAATTAAATTAGTCTATAACTCGTCATTGAATTAAATGTGTTAAACCTGGAGAAAGGAGTTGTCGCTGAACAGGAATACCTCCCGTCAAGACTAAGTTCATGTCATCAACAGAGCACTGGAATACTTCGATATACCGTTGCTTTTTGCCGAATATCATATAACGATGATGTCTTTGCTGTGCGGCCAATAATGCCGACTGTTCCGAATCCATTTGAATAAATGCTTCGCCCGATGGCTGACCCTATCGTACAATAAAAGAAATAGTGTTTCAAAGGATTCACTCAATTATCAGAAATTAGCTCTAAATATAAAAAAGATTAAAACAATGGCAATACCTGTGCATTATATACCATATGAACGCCTTGAAAGACAATGTTTTTGGCATGCTCGCCTAAAAACTCAAGTATCTGCTCGACTTGTGCCTCATATGGCAGACCCCGCAGTCGAATGCAATCCTTCCGAGAACCAGAAGGTAACAGTTGCTGAGGTATGAGTGGGACGTGGGGTAGACTTGCTATTAAAGGCTGTTGCGGTTCAAAAGTTCTCGGATCCATACTTCTGTTGAGGACCTAATGTTTGAACCAAATGTTAGAATAGAGTAAACCTCACAAACAATAGCTAACAATGAATTGATGTGAAAATGCTTTGCATTTGTTTAGGGATTAATTATTCGGTTAATCGACTAAATTTCCATTGAAAATGTAATAAAAATAATAAACTTTAACTGTTGGACTGGTAGGCCTATTAGTGGGCATCTGCCATTTGTCAGTTGACTCCTCTCCACAACAAAAAAGTCTACTCTCTATACAAAAAGTTTCCTAAACTTTGATGACTTTTACACTGACTTTGATTGAGAATTCATGAAAGTCTCATATATTTTATTCAATTTGTATTCACTACTGTATTCATCTCTGAGTGCTTTGCCACTGCATAGACAGGTATGCTCCAATGCTGCGCCTAAACCACCTGCAAGTAACGCTCTTTACTGCTATACAGGTGTTTCTAAACCATAAGCTAAACATTTTTTTCGCTCAAACAGTAATAATAAAATAGAATATTTGCAAAACTCATCGAAAATGTGGTCGACTTTATGGCAAATATGTAATAATCTACTAATAAATTATACTATATTTTCTGTGGATTCACAAAAAACCTGTTCTGTCCTATTTTGGGGCTCACAATAGAGAAAGTTCAAGTTTTTACAATATTTATACAAGCATGTATATACAGTGTATAGCACACTGTAAAAGAGAAAGGTTAATTTGAATTTTTTATTCTATATTATTTCTATCAAAAAATGTTATTAAATAATATAATTTCGTCACAACTATTGAGTGAAGAATTGAATGTCTTATTAAAAGTTAATAAAAGGCTTCAAAGTCTCATCATTTTGATTAACTCTTTTAGCACTTGAGTTGAAGATATGAACAAAGAATCTCAAGAATTGTTTGAGTCTTCGGTGGAAATAATATGAGAGTTAAATATTTATACAAAGTTTCTATTTTTCCAAGAAATTACTTTTAAGTAAAATAGGATTAAAATTCAAAATAATTTGGAAATAAAAGAATTAAATAGAAATTCGAGTTTCAAATGAAGCAAACTTTTCATCAAATCTTTTATCGATTGTTATCAATAGACCAGAGATTATAAAAAGCAATCATTTGTGAGAACAATGTTTGGATGCGAACCAAAACTTGTTTCCAAAAGTTATTTTCAGAATTAATTTAAAGGAATTCAAGAGTTTTGTCGGATTAGACCACAAAGACATATAGAGAAGAGGTGTTGAGAAAGTGTAGTACAGACCTGTTGTACTTCAGCGGTTGTGCTTCTGAACAGTTCTATATAACGCGCACCAATGACTTCGCGGTGTTTTTGTAGTGCTTTGACAGCCATTTCTTCGGTCTCGAACAGAACAAATGCATCGCCGGTCGCCCGACCGTCTGATTTTCGCACAAACAAAACTCCTTCTTCGCTATGCATTACTTCACAACTATTGTCTCCGTTCCCAAAGAATTCAATCTATAGTTTTAATACAAAAAAGTGTTTAATAAAAAGTTGAAAAACATTTTTATTGAGTCGAGAAAAACTGACCACTTGTTGTGCAGTGCAGTCGTAAGGCAATCCTCTCATCCGTACAATGACTTGACCTCCCCTTGATAGAAAGGCTTGCGCTTCATTGTTATTACCTGTGAAATAGAGACGAGGCTTGACTTGAGGTTCAGTTAAAATGCTTTCTAATTGCAATTGTGAGCAATAATTGATTAGACGGTAATCGTTGTGATTATTAGGACAGGGATTATATAAATGGAATAAATTGATACTATTTGTCGCCGGAACTAAGTTTGGCACAAATGAACGGCTCACAAGAGTCGGATTAATCGCTGGATAAACACTTTGATTCATTGGAGTGACCTGGGTACAGGACATCACTTAATTCATTAATAGATAACAAAATGTCGAAAAGTTTGTTGGATTTAAATGTTATGACACCAATGAAAAGCACTGAAGCTTTTTAGAAATGATATGATTCTCTCAAATCAATAGAAAATAAGCACTGAATTAGTAATGAATGAATGGAAACGGTTCTGAAACACCCAAATGTTGTGTACTTTCATCTCATGTCTGTTATCATTAAATGCGCAGAAATACACTTAAAAGCAGCAAATATTGAAAATTTCGACGTAAGTCATAATTATTGAGATATCATCGACAGTCAGTTCAATATCGGTATCAGTTTTCTATTAAGACACCTACAGCTCCGCTGCACAGCTCTGATGTGTGCACCTCCAAGGCCTAGTTCTATGATAGGCAACCAGCACTCCATCGGGGTTAACATTAGCGCAGACCATGTGCTCCAATCATATTCTCTTTGAATGTTAAATACGATAATAGGAATTAAGCGATCCTAACGTATAAACTGTCATATGTTTTGGCAAAATATCAATTTCTCTAAGAATCTAATATCCTTTTAATCGAGAGTAACAAAATTTTAGCATGTACATACTTCTAAAACGACATTCTAGGACATTTAACCTCCTTGGCTACCTCTTAATTTAATTGAAGATATATTCAATTGAAATATCATTTTTTGTGCTAAAAGTGGATCTTTTAATTACTGTTAGACTTATGATTAGTGATAAGCCAATAGTTTGCCAATACTTTTGCTATTAATTATCAATTATATAAATATATGAAACACTTGTGTTAAGTGTTTTAAGTAAACGTTTCATTCAAAGCAACAGATTTTCGGTCGAATAAAACTTTTTACTCTTTGAGTTTGATTTTGTTATTGAGAAAAAAAGTTCCACACATTTGGCGTTAAAACTGAAATTAATTATAAAATTTCAAATCGTAAGCAATAGATGGGAAACCGAGTGAATAATTATCGACAATTTTTTGCAATCCTTTGAAAATTCTGATTCTAATCATTCGCTTTTAAGGATTGAATCAAATTTGTCATTTCGTCAACACTTTGAGCTTTTTTTTTCTGGGATATTATGAGTCTAAAAAGTGATGAGTTAGTGACTGACCTCCGGCAACATTAATGAAATCGTCTCCATTGGCTCGATATACTTCGATATATCTTTGGCCAATATGATGCTTATGCCTCTTCAGTGCCATATCCCGGTGCTCTTGATTGACGAATCGGACTAATGCCTCGCCGTTTCTGCGCCCCTGAGGACTCAAACATAGAGCAACGCCTCCTCTGCACAGAAAATAAGCAAAAAAATTAATGAATAATTAATCTTAGTTTTAGTGTTATTAACAATTTTGTTGATTCAGTCTTTCTTCGAAACATTTGCTCCAATTATATGTTGTTTTAAAGACAAAAATAATTTCTTAAAACGTTTAGAAATTAAAGCAAAAAAGAGAAATACTTTTGCTCTGAACGTCTGAATGTCTTATATTTTCTTTCTTTTGTCAAATACTATGCATTCATTTGGAAACAAATCTCAATATTAAATACAAGGATTTGTTGGTCACGAGTAGCACACGAGTTGACCCATACCTCTGGCAGAGTGTGCTTTCGCACAGAATTTGACAAAAAGGATAAGATATTCAACTCATCAAAATTTGTGCATTTTATCAAACTTTTGATTAGTTTATACTTAGATTGCGTTACATTTTCCCTCTTTTCTAATATTTATCAATACTTAAGAGAATGTGACAACAATTATGTCAATTATATTAAGTGATCTGTAATTTGATTTTAATTCTGTACTTGAATTGCATTTCTCGTTATTTTATATTTTCTTAAATCAAAGGAAAGACATTTCATAATAAGTGATAAAAGTTTCTCAAATTACAAGATATTCACAAAATAAATGACTTACTTAACGATATTTAATCCTTTGAAAAATTTTGCGATGTCTTGATCTGATGACTGCCAGGGCAGCCCCCGGGCTCTGACCACTGTATTGCTGTCAACCACTTCGTTTTTTGTACTGAAAACAATCAATAAATTCAATCAAAAGACCTTAATTTGCAAATTTTCCGCTTTAAAAACATTTTAGTTCCACTGAACTTGCTCATTTTAATAGCAAATAAAATTTTATTTGAGATCATATCAAAATAGCCTTGGATAATAGACATTTAAGCTATTCCCAGTTATAATAAATCTAAACATGATCCAGCATATTTAATCTACTAATAGGATTTCTAGGCAGAAGGAATTGCATGTTTAGTTGGTGGCTAATTCTTAAATTGAAATTGACCGATTAAAGTTTGCTACTGAATATTAGGGGTAATTAATCAAATGAATTCATGGATTTCAGCTATAACTCAACCTTGATTAATTAGCAATTCTGTGAATCCATTAATGAAACGCAATTTTTATTGCAATAATAATCTGCGATAAGATCATGGTTAAATTATAAATTTCGAATAAAACCTTGAACATTTATCACATGAATCGTTATCTTTAATATCTCGGAGAAGTGAATTCAAAATTTCCTGTATTTTGAATTTGTGGCTAAATTTTGATCTTTTTTTCATTTTCTAATTTAAATGCTTTTAAATTCAATTACTTTAAACAAAGAACAGTCAATTTAAGCAAAATTGGTTCTTGCCCATTTATATACTCAAATACAATGGGCAAAAATAATTGATATGAGGAAGAAAATAACTCGTTTACTTTTCAAGAACCAATTGGCAATTATTTTCTCAATTTTATTTAATTATTGGTCAAATGTATACTTAAGTTAAGTAAACATAACATCATGCTCTTGCTTATTTTGTGAATAGTATGAATAACCTCAACAACTGACATTCATATATCTTAGACTCTGAATACAACATTCATTAAAGTTTGGGAGACGACTGAAGGGTCCCCACAGAGGTTTCACTGCATTTTGTGATGATTATCAAGAGATTTAATATGTCATATAATACATACCATATTCCGGGCTCTAATTTATCGCTCACTACTTCTGGATCTTCGAATTTATGTCCTAAACATTTGACAAAAAGGTAAAAACCTTTAGAAAGAAGTAGTTTTAAAATTGTTTGAAATATTGAGAGGGAATGCAATGGAAAATAAGCCCTAATTTATTGTCTGATTTATTTTTTGGACAACTTTTTGTGTAAATATCGTCGGATCTCTCGATTCTCAGCCCATATATGAAACCAAACTTTGTCTATAAAGATTTTAGAGTGGAAAGCAGTAAAAAGCACCAAGCACAAATCTCGACCTTCAATAATAGATATTTAAGACATCCATTATTTATATCTTTAATTAACAATAAGTTGCGAAATTGAATGAGGGCTGAAGCGGTCGGTGTCTTATCATTTTTGTTGGCAACGTTTTAAAAATTGATAAAAAACACATTATGTAAGTGAGCTTGTACATGTAATGTTATGGCGTCATCCATGAACCTGAACACTCTATGATATTCATATAATCATTTTCCAATTGATGCCTACATTTGGTTATAATTGCAATTAAAGAGTCGAATATTTAAAAAACAGTGGTTATCATGATTTGGAAAAGTATTCGGTCTATCCTTGAGGGCTGTGTGGTTGTGCTAGTACTGTGCTAGGATCTGAGTGACTCGCATGACAACTCATGGCTTTCAAAAAATAACTCATTTTTCGCAATACTAGTACTCTCGCAGACACTCAATGACGGGATGGGATTCCCCTCCGCAGCGATTGTCTAAAATCCAGTATTAGTTGTAGAGAAGTCCCGCCTCCCTCTCCCCTTCACTGACTTTAGTATGAAAGGTAAAATTTGTTACAAAAGATACAGCGGCTCAAAACGGAATCGCTTGAGTTATTTTGTGTTCCATCAGTGCTCTGGAGAGCCAGAATGAGAGTCGGGTTGTTGTCCTTTAGCCCTTCAATGTGTTTGCCTCTAACTATGAGAAAAATGATGCTTCGCTTCGATGTCTGGAAGGCATAGAATGTAATACTCGTATGAGTTATGCAATTCGTGATTCAGGTATTAAACGCTTTGGGATATGTCAGACGACTCAGACCTCACCACTAAAGCAATACTTATCTCAAACCAAAAGTTTAAAAGCGAATGAACTAAAATAAAACCCAAAATTTTTTCATCACTCTCTTTCTTAACCCTAAACTAAGGATAGGAACGGATAGGAACACAACAAACAATTGCAAACAATCCCTGTTTTTAAGAAAACGTTTCAAAGAAAAAGAGTTTATCTTTTGTTTTGAATTTCTTATTATTATTCACGTCTAGTATTTCGAGAATATATTTCAAAGCCATTAGTCATTACGTGAAGTGTTTTCATTCAAAATAATACATATTTTCTATCTCTGCTCTCAAATGATTACTACATTTTAGTATTTCTTAGACTTAATTGAATAGAATTTCAAATTAATGGTCATAAAAATAAGAGTTCCCGAGGAAAGACCCTTTCAATGAAACCGAATATAATACTTATATAAAAATTGAATTTTATTTTGTGAAACACATTCGACTGAACGACAAAATGTTAATATATTTTCGGTTCACAAGAATTGCCATAAAAACAAAAATTATTGAAAAATTGTTGTTTTCTTATGAATAAAGTGATGGGAAAATGTATTTCATGTTAACTCTGGTCTTAATGTAGAATAACGAGTATTTTTCTTAGTTTTTAAGTTTGTCTAAGAATTTCCGTAAAAACAAACTCTAATCGTAAATATTGTCAGTAAAATGCAATAAAGAAAGTGAAGATTATTAGAGTCTTGTAATCAGAGTTAAATTCTTTGCCGCAATAATTAACATATCTTTGACCTTAACATTAAATATCTTTCTTATCTTGGATTCAGTCGAGAATACTCGAGGGAAAGATTCTGAACTGAGGACATAGTCTGAGCAAAATATTTCTCGAGAAATATATATTCGGTTCATATATTGGCTTTGAATTGGTTTCACATCGTATTGATGTCTATCAAACTGGTTCTACGGGTCCAACATTTTTGCATCAAATTCTTCAAAGACCATTCAAGAGTCAAGACATGGCCACAGGATAAGCATTTAAGAGATTCTACTTCAACTTAAAGACAACTGTCCAATGTTGAGATGCATGAGAGAGAGAGAGAGAGAGAGAGAGAGAGAGAGAGAGAGAGAGAGAGAGAGAGAGCTATTGGAGATTCTGTAAATAGTTGTCTGAATAGTTGAAGGGTTGATGACTGCAATACAAGTGATTGGAAAGCAATTTGCGATATAAGTGGATAACATTAAGTCATACCATCGGTGATGAGTCTGATTATTATTTTTGCCATATTTTGAACCTTTTGCAGCGCACAGTCGGCTGAAGCGTCGCCTTCAATGGTTAAATCTAAGGAAAGCCATTAATCTAAAGCTAGAAATTATTATTAAAATAATGCATACAATTAATGATGTCTTCAATGGTCTGAATGTCATTATTTCGGTAAAACTTTCGAAACTCTTTTCTTAAGTCATAAAATGTATTAAAATAATCGGCTAATTGTATGCCTTTGTTGGAGGCTTCCGGATGAAGCACTTGTCTCAGGTGTAACTGTCCGTCTGTGATCAGGTGAAAAGAGCGGCCCGTCTCACTGGACAGCTTGGCTTTGGCGAATTGGTCGAGCTGTCAAACATTCAACATTTTTGTTAAACAATCTAATGATTAGTTTTCGTTTGTGAATATTAATGCTAAGGTAGAGCCGTCACGAAAGCACAGGTAGACAGAGAAGTAAGAGTGGAGAAAGAAGTCTAACTAGAAGTTCAAAAGCCACGAAAGAAAAGGAAGGCCTTCACTCTATTCACTCTATTCCTTAATGAGATGAATATAATACTAGAATAATCAGTGCAGACAAAAGTGAAGTCAAGTGAAGGCAAACCCAATAAAGTTTGGCACAAACTTGAAAGTGAATGTATGCCCAGAATCCAGAAGAGTATGAAAAGCAGTCATTACTTTCATTTTGATTGTGTTAATGACACGAAGAAAGAAATTCAACGCTTAAGTTGTTATGCAATACTTGAAGACTTGAAGACAGGAAAACAATAATTTTGTTTTTTTATCAAAATTTATTCTAATTATAGTAAAGACAGAAATTATGTTTTCATGCTTTCAATTAAACAATCAAAAGGGAAGACAGCTTCAGTGCTCTCTATTGTGATTCACAATTTGTGAACAACCAAATAAGAGGATTGAGGTTTAAATAGTTTAAATGAGATATTACCTCTTCGAGTATATTTTCAAGGGGCTGACCATTTTTTACTTGCTCATCTGTGAGTCCGAATTTGTTTCTTGCAGTTTCGGACAAAAGGTTTTCATTGACGTCAGCGCTGCGAGGCTTTACCACATTAGTATGAACTGCCACCACCTAAGACAACATTCAGTGGACATAACATTAGTATTAATTTTTATATGTTATCGTAATATCGGCCCCAAGTCGTGCCGAAAAGTCCAGAATATGCTGT
>JAQIYB010000506.1:0-11131 GCA_034699325.1 Oribatida sp. Gr-Ori-00743 | reverse complement strand
CCGGTGCAGCCAAAAACCTTCCCTAACATCGAAATTCTCTAATATCGAGGGTCCCAACGTCGAGGGCAGACTGTATTCATAATATCAAAGCTTCTAAACATCTAAGGCTTACATTCAGTTCTAAGTACTTTAGGTTCAATTCGGTAGTTCCGACTGCACTCAACATTTAAAGGACTGAGTGCTGCGATTTTAATTAACTTTCATTTGATGGTATTGTTCATCGGCCAATTGGCGCAGACAGACCATACCCAAGCTCAGGCAGATGGCTATAAATTGTAACACATCTGTACATCTGTTTTTCGAGTCCTTGTTTTGAGCGCACGTCTCATCAAATTTTAAAAACTATAGCCGTTTGCCATTAAGGGCTGAATATATTTTGCGGCCGAACGACACCACCAAATATGAATCACAACATATACTTTACCGATAATGTGCTCAACCATTTCACGCTTGCCTTACAATACCCACTTTGATATTCACAACACTCTGTGGTTATCAACTGTTTTGAGGCCAACACCATTGCAATTGGCCGTACATTACTCTGTTTTAAGTGGCCATCCGGTGACCGGTCACTCTTTGCAAGTCTCACAGATGCGATCTTTGATTAGATTACAAGTAATACAATAATCAACGCAAACGCTTTGTGCTGTTCAATATATGCAAACGGTCTGGCCGTCAATCGGCCCAACTGTTGGTTTTTTAACAGTCATTCTCTCTCCTCTTTGACGCCTTTCTTTAGTTTTAATGGATATGTGTGTCGAGAGCTCATATGATGGCTCTCAAGCTTTGGTGGGTCACAACCTATGGTCAGCTGATGTTAGGGACCATCGAACAGATAAGACCCTAATGGAATTACTCCATTCCAATAGCTATAAGTCTGGACATTAATGCTATCGATTGTAACCTTAATTCACTTTTGACGCTATGCGGGCGGACATACAAAACCCGATTTATGTGGAGATCCAGTGAATCGATTCGTGAGAGCGCAGGTGTTTTCAGCGATCATCAAAACCAATGAATTACTAGACATAAGCAAAAAATTAAAAATTATCAAAAGTAAAGCACACCTGGTTTGTCCTGTTTTAGTCGATTCGCTGCTTCTCTCCTATTATTTAATTAAGTCAAACATTGGACGAAACATTGGATGTGCTCCCAATGTGTGCACTCAAGTGCTCCACTCTCGCCATCCAAACAAATAAATAATATATTCCTGAGCTTTGAAAGTGAATTAATGATTGCATAACTATTCAAACATTAGAGAGTCTGTAGAATTAGTGGGATAGTCAAGGTCTTATGATGAGAGACTTCCGCTCCAAATCTATTCTCAGACTAAGTCTTGTGTTTAACATTGCCTTAATTTTCGCCTAAAATTATGAACTATTTTTAGTATAAACGACAATTGGGTGTATATCTCCCACCTTGGTTAGTCTAATGTTATGTTATGATCACTGCTATCCGTTTCCCATAAAAACTTTGAGAAAAGACAATAAATAATTAAAGTCTGTCCATAAAAGTCTCGACTGAAGTGTGTTTGAAGAGAAGAAGTAACTCACGTTTTATAATCATTTTTGTCATGAGGTCTGAAAAACTGAAAGAAAGACGAATTTAGTGCAAAATTACTGCAATTTTTACTAATGATCTCAAACTCTAATGCAATCATTTTTTCTTTTGGCAAAAATAATATTATAGATAGAGATAGTGAACAACGAGAGGGAGGTTTCATGTGTTATCTCTTATGATTACCACTAGTTATTATGAGATGAGTGCATCAAGTTGTGCTCAGGTTGTGCCGTCTGTGCCACTAGACTATGCCTTCCAGCCATCAAAAACTCAAGTCAACGAAGAAAAACTAAAACAATTCGACACAAAAAACAATGGCTTCTCATTGGAGAACAGATTTTGAATAATAAATAATTTTAAGAGTTTTGTGAGAAACGGAATATTGAAAACAATACAAAATAGTATTAAACGGTCGGAACTCAAGGCCTTCCACTGTTAGACATTAGACTAAATTGGAAGGTCTGGAAGTGAACCGACGATTGGAACCAACAATTGTAATAAACATTTGATAAGTATATGAAAGACAAAAAATGATATGTATTTATATGTTTAGACAGGAAAAGAATATTTTCATATAAAGCACTGCACAACAAAAGTGGAAGGAAGTCAAACCAAATGCGTTCAACCACTAAATGTTTGCGTTGGGAAAGTGTTACTTCAGATTACAGTTAAGACCACCACTTCTTAGTCTATATAATGGTTTAGTATTGAGTCAGTTCTAGACTCTCAAAGATAGCCTCAAAATCAGGTACTTTTGATATTTGTGGCGTTTAAAAACAATACAGCATTTGGCACGCGTAGCACCGGCTTAGCCTTTGTTCGTGGTGAATGGTCTGAGCCGATAGCGCTTCAGCACAGGCATAGTGTGACTGTTGATCAATCATCGCATACATCGGTTTATGACATACATTGCATTACATTTCAATATATCGTAAAATTTGCTGAACTAATGAAACATAAAGAGAGAGATATATTGAGTGCAATATTTCTGTGTTAAACCCATAATAAAAGTTACGACACATCACCAAAACCGGGTTTTACTGAAAGATGGTACATGGTGCATAAATTATTTGTATTTATCCGCAACCATATGGTCCATAGGCTCACATCTTAATCACTCATATCATTGAGCATATGCTTCCAATTTTGCCCGCATTAGGGGACTATTGTTTTTTGCCATAATTCTGTCTACCGGCCCTTATATTGGATCCAAGAGTGTGTGCAGAATAAGTATAGGTCACCACAAGTGCTACACAAATGCTTCGAATTTACAATTATTATGAACTAAAGTTTGGCCAATAGTTTCCTTTTGTTTATTAGATCAGCTAAAACTGAAGCACAGGACTAAAGCACAGGAAATACTTTGGAATAACAGGAATAGAAGTGTTTTAATGCTGTTCTCTTGCTTTTGGTTAATGTCTAAAGAATTGATTGGTTTCCTCAAAGGTTCACTACATGATAATCATCTAAGAAGAGGTGAACCATTAAAACAACTAATAATAACTTATTAAACAATAAATTATTTCAAATAAAACCTCAATTTTTTCCGTCTTTTAAGTTATAAAACTATTTTTCATTTCATTCAAAGTTTTATTTATTAAAACCAATGCATTCATTAATATTTCTGATATCATATATATATCTGGGGAGGGAGGGGAGAGAGGGAGAGAGGGAGAGAGAGAGAGAGAGAGAGAGTAGAATATGTATTCAATAGACAGACATTTATGTATAAAATAACATTAATGGCATAACAGAGTGGTTGCGTTGTGTATATGACTTCCCCTCTTATCATATAAAGCATACAATATTTGAATCGCTGTCGACGTATCACAGAATAGATTGAAAGTCATTTTGAAAAACGTAATGCAAGGAAAGCCGTTACTGATCTCTTCGAGTCGGGTTCATCAACGGTTTTTTATGAGCAAAGCGCAAAAAATATTGTTCACAATCAAAATTAAACAAGTGGCAAATCGCACTCACACCCAATTTTAGTTCATAATCGCAATATTCATTGGAATGGTTGGACTCATTCGAGTCATTCCTATTCTCTAAACTTTTGAATTTTGCCTAAACTTTTGGTTTCAATGCAATCATTGATTAGAATTTCAAAGATATGATATGAAATTCATTTATTTTTTCTGAGAATTAATTGCCATTAATTTTATTGAATGAAATGTAGTCTAGAAATTGAATTTCATATTTTAATTGGCTTTAAGTCGATTCAAACAGAAATTCTCTTTCCTTCAAAAGTTCTAAACTTGAGTTCAAATATTATTTCTTCAGAAACTTCTGATTAAGTTTTGTATTAAAATTTTGTGAATCTCAACGAATCTGCGAATTATTACTAATATCTCATTCATTCATACATTCGTGAAGTAAGTCTTATATCAAATAAATCATAATTTATTTAAAACTCTATTAATTAATAATTAAAATAAATAATTGTTTGTCAGGACTTTTGATCAAAAGTAAGAGAAATACTTAAAAGAGTAAATAAAATAATCGCAAATGTAATTAATAATTATCAATGTAATAAGTGAGCCTGATCACATTTTTATGCTTAATTTAATAGTTTATTAATAGAGTTTAGGCTTAGTTTACAATAATTGATAATTATTTAAATTTATGGCAATTATTTTGAGGCACTGGAAGTGCGGTCAGGAAAGAAGGAAACCAATGATAGCTTCGATACTCAACTATTAAACAATGCGTGACATTCATGACATTCAGACTCATTCCTCATATTTTCTCATATTAGCCATAATTATTAGCCTCTCGGAGCCTCTCCCCTGTATGTCCTCTCCCAATCTCTTCTCCCCTTTTGGATATTTCCAAATTATTATCCAATATATGATAGCATTTAATAGTGGTATTGAATAATTCGTGAGCAGTCGATCGCTGGTAAGTCACGGCTCGAGTTATTAATAAGCTTTGAGAGCTATGGCACGAGTGGGAGACAAAGGCCTGTCTTATGCGCTCCACTCAGTCATAGAATGTATTCTAAGGTTTGGTCCAGTCTTTGATGTTTGTTAGTGTTTTGATGATTATTATGCGCCACAGCAATACATTCAGTGCTTTCCTTGCTTTTCGTGTGCTATGCCTTTAATACCTGTCCAACGAGTCTTAGAAAGTTTAGGGTCGCCACTAGTGGCACACCTGGTCGCAGTGCCCGATCCCTTTCCACCCCTTATCCCCTCATTCGAACGATACTGCAGTTAGGATACAAAAACAAGTTATGAGGGCTGTTGGCTGAGCTGCCTTTCCCTCCGCTCGCGATCGGTTCACATAAGGCTATGTTAATACATGTATGGTTCAGTCGGTTCTCTGCGCTGTCTATCGATTCTCCCACTCTTTAAAATTTATTTTTACAGCATTGGGTGAATCACAGGTCTAACCAGGATCTCCATCACAAGTGTATCCCCGAGTGATATATCCGTTCGACTAAATATTCAATTGATTTCTAAACAATTAATTTTCTGAAATTCAGAATTACTTTCAATTATTTTTAGTGACGTTTTGAGAACAAACGATCCTATAATTGAAGTTTTATGAGACATTTGCTTAGTTCACCTTGGTGAGTCGATATCGCTCGCTCTCTTTCTCTCTTGAGTCGAATAATGATTAGCCAGTAATAGTGGTTCTCTCTTTCTCTGTCTCCCCCGTCCCTCTCCATCACTGGTCGCAGTTCGCATGCGTTCGAAGTGGGCTCACACGAGAGCACAGCCAACGTTAGGTTGAATCGGCTTTTAGTATGAGCTGAGACTCAGAGAGCAACAAAACAGAGTATATGCTGTGCCATAGAATCAGTTGAGGTCTCGTGAGCGCTGGGAGTGGTTCGCAGTATCGCAGTATTGCTCTCTTTAGAAGTGTATCTCATATTCTGATCGTTAGAGTCTATGTACGGCTCACTCACTAATTAAGTGCTTCTCTTCATAAGTCTGACCCGAAGATAGGATTGAACGCTTGGACAGAGTTTGGACACACTTTGGACAGACCGGGCAGTAAAAGATGATCTCTTGTTCCTTTATGATCCCGAATGGTTTTTTATCTGCAATGTCTTGCCGTGATATCGGTGGTAGTGGTCGGCATCCAAGGGACACCAATCAAAGGCCACCACTCGGCTCCCAATCTGTGCAATCCGTTCGACGCAAACTATTTGGTGACGTCGACCACAATCAGACCAGTCTCGACCTCCAGAGAGAACTGAGACAATGCGAAGAACGCGATCGAAGCAAATATAACTTTGACTTTAATAGTGAACAACCGATTGATTCACCCGATTCTCGCTATGAATGGTCTCAAATCAGTACGGATTCCAACCAAACCGAAGACAAAACTGATTTTAATATTAGTACAAAACTCTGCAAAATAAGCGATCAAAATATCGCTCAGTCGTCCGCTACTCAGTCAGCTATAAGTTCGCCTCCAGAGCTCTACTCTAAGGCTGTCAGCTCTGTTCTGGGCTCGAACTCGTCGAAAATGTCGACATCTGCTACATATGCACCTGATTCTCAGCCACAGACCAGTTCTTCTGGTGTGGATCTGACTCCAAAAGTTGGACAAAAGCCTAAATTAGTCAATAAGTCGGAACAATTGTCGATAACAGGTATGGAAACCAATGTTTTCTTAATTTATTACAATTGGTTAATAAGCATTAATTATTGCCATCAATATTATTATCTGAAGTCTCCCTCTCCTCGGCATTCACTCCAATGTTTTCAGAGATTTCGTATTTAAAGATATAAATTATAGTATAAATACTGTCCTTCACTGCAATTTAGGCTAAAAATAATTACACTTAGATTTGGTTGGCCTCAGACTAACTGATTATCTCAACTCAAATGCCTCTTCTTTTGCACAAATTAAACATTTCATCCATTTTTATGAACAAAATTTAAATTAAATACTATTTATGAGTTAGACTTGAAGAGCAAACCCTCCCAACAGATCTCTTCTAATGTATTCAATTTGCGATAATTACTGAATTGGTTCCCAACTATTAATATTTGATATAAAAATAGTTGAGATTATTTACATCCAATTCTGAAGTTCTCATCTGAAAAGCAATTTTTCAAATGAAATATTAATTATTGTAATAATTATCTCAAATTTAATGGTTCTTAGCATTGCCTGAGAAGTGCCTGAGAAGAGAAAATTCTCGTTTAATATTAATATGAAATGTATTTTCATTTAAATTACTATCGAATTAGATATTTATAAAACGATTAATAACTGAAAAATTCAAATATTGAAGTGAATGTGTAAATGAATGAATGGCTACTCATTGCGCAAACACTTATATCCATTGGAAGAGAGCTCTGATTTATTGATAAGATTTGATTAAAACATTATTAAAATATTTTTATCAGAAAAATGAATTTTCTGCAAAAGTTTGAGTGTTTGCCCCAAAATTGTGTCATTTTCCTCAAAAGTTCTGAGAAATCAATTCTTTCTGATAAGTAATTTTGTTTAAACTCTTGTGTTTAACATTTCATATTTGTATTTGAACTTGCTCAAAATGCCTTCTTTTAATTTGACAAAAATATATAGACAACAAAGAATGATCCGTCTTATTAATGATTTTAAATATTCATTTGTTGGGAATTTATTATTCATTAATTGTGGAAATTTATGACATAATTAATCAAAACTTTTAAGATTACAAAAAAGGTTTTCCTCAAAATGATGAATAAGTTATTCAGAGAATAGATTTACTAGGTTATTATATCGAAGGTGAATTTGGAACAATTACATTTAATAGTGACTCATAATTAATGAGTTTTGTGAGGCTTAAGAGGGAAAGTTAGGAATGATTGAAAGCGAGTAATAATTGATAACACAATGAAATTAAAAGCAATCGATTATAAGTTTTGAAACATTTGATTGAGGAGTGAATTCTGTGCTATTATTGGTGGCGCGGATGACCCTTTTTGTGCCTCTAATATAATATCATATAAAATAAGGCAATATATCAAAAGGCTCAGAATTATAGAGTTATTTAACAACTGATAAGAGTTAAGGCCGACTCAAATAATTTGTGAGGCAATATCTCTCGAGGCTCTACTTGAGAGACAGCTCAGGCATCGAGGCATAGGCTCGGGGATTTATTCAAGAAAGAGCTCAGTATTGATAGGTCTGTGCAGCTCTGAGCAGACGTGCATATATCCAACATTTGCAAAACTGTTCCAATTGTTGCAAAGATCAACTGTGTGTGCATTCAATAGCATTGTGTACCTGTCTATCGCAGTTGTCTTGGTTGGCAGTGGTTGGCAATGGTTGGCACACACTGTTGCCAGTCTTGCATTACGTTTGCACAAAAGTAACTTTCTCTTCAGGTTTGGTCATTCTGTTTAGTTGATAGCCTTGAGTCGATAATCAGACCTAAAAGATGTTACTCTGGAGTCTAGAGTTGCCCTCTCTTTGGTTGAGTAGCGCTTCTGTTACTCAAAACAACTGAAATTATTTTTTCTAAACACCAATTGTTGAAAATGACTCAGAATATGGTTTATTCTAATGTAAAGATTTCCAAGAGATTCATAATTTGTTAGACTTTTAGATTTGTTCGCAAATCAAACATAAGTTTTGCTATAATTTTATGTTTGGTTTGAAAGTACACTTCAATTGCTTCTGTATTAAAGATGTAGACAAAAATCAGGACCTGTGTTAGTGCTATGAGCACAGCCACAAAACAAGTACTCTCGAGAGCGGATGCGCTGCAACTCTTATCAGCCTTTTTTGCTCTAATCATAAAATATTTTCAATGATTTGATTAGTGTCTGAGCCATCCGTTGCCATCCATTGCCATATTGTTTATTAAAGTGTGCCTCACTTTCGCGCCAAAAATCTCTGCGCTATTCAAATGAATGGCACCGGTATTGCACTTCACAAATAAGGTGATCACTGGAGGGTAAAGAACCAAACAGAAGGATAGAGGGACAGAATAGAATGGGAGCAGAGTTGCACTGCAGCGCTGCACTTGTCATATCCGTTCCCTTCGACAATAGTCATACTACATTGTATGTTTGCACTAATACTATGAGAATAGGATAGAAAACATAGAAAACATTGAATTGCAATATTTGTTTTTTGCTTTCATATATTTGTTTAAATATTCATTTTTCACATTAGTATTGGTTTCGATCAGTTGTTGCTTCAGTTTTAGGGTTTGGCCCACAAAACAATTCAGTAAACAAAATAAAAACTCGAAAAATGCCAACATTTTCACTGAGAGAATAAGTTATTCTGTGCTCAAGTAAAGCCATCATAAGTTTGTGTCAGTACTAAAACTGTATTCCAATGATTTTAAAAATCAAGAGTCAATTTTGTGAGCCATGCAATCGAGGCAATGGGCTTTGGGTGGGCCACTAAAAAACATAATTGCAATATTGATTCCTTCATGTGGTGTATGTGTCTGTCCTTCCAGCACTGTTTGAGGAATGTCTGAGTCCAACCTCTCGCCCACTAAATACATGCACTACTTATGAAAGCAATTATTGGCGATGCGCTCACTCCTAATGATTACATAGACTATAATAATGCAAATAATACACAAAAGAACTCAAAAACGTTTAGGGCTCTGATCTCTGACTTATGACCCGAGGCTTACACGATATGAACAACTTTTTCGGAGTGAGAGTGGAGTCGATCACATATTTCTCACTGATTGAGAGTTTGTTGTCTAATCTCAATAATAATCGGTTGTCTTTTATTCTGTGTTAAGCATTCTTTGGCGGCCGGAAGTCCGTTGGAAGCCAAAGGAAACGAAGTGCAGCAAAAGTCTTGTCCCACAAAAGAGAGCCTAAAAGACATCGACTCGAGTGCACATCAGCTGTAAAACCAGAAGACATCGACACCACTACTACTGATGTTACAGATACTGATGTCAGAGCAGACGAAGACAGTGTCAGAACAGGAACTCCGGTCTAATAAACGTATCTATAATTTTGGTAATGACTTTCACATCAAAACATTAAACTTCATTTCGAGACAGAAAAGACTCGTTCTTTGATTTTATTTTATCTCTTCTAATATACTAACCAAAGAAATCATTCAAATCTATGGCTCTTTTATATAATGTTTTTTTGATATAAATTATAAATAATTTTATTTTGTTTTCTCCTCTAAACTAAAAGATAATCAAATCATGTCTTCTATTAATTAGTTTATTGATTAATATAATTACAACTAATTGATTATAATATATGGGTGTCGGCGACCGATTTGTAATGTTTTCATAGATTCTATTATTTTGTAAGACTAGTCAAACAAAATTACGATCTCTTACCACATAAAGAAATATTATATTATTATTATTATTCGGATTTGGCTTTTGTTCACGTCTTTCACGCCTAACATTGAATTATAAAAATACATAAATTAATGATAAATACATTTTGTATCGAATATGTTATCAATTAATGTATATTCAAAAAGTGTTGGAATGAATATAAAGGGGTTTAGCAGTGAATTGGATTTTTTATTACAATTGAATAAAAAAACTTTGCTTGGTCCACTTGTTGTTATGAAACATGTCTATTGTCTTATTCCTCAAATCGGTTTCCTTTCACACAATTCATTGAGATTATGAGTAATTGGATTGGAAATGGTTTTGTGACTATTGATGCGTAAGTATTGGAAGGAAGAGAACTATACTTCTGTCAGATCGTGTGCTTTCGTATCTGTGTTTTGGCTGTGCTTTAGTTTCTCGAGAAGAAAGTCATTTTAGTTTTAGTTCTCACAAACGCCGGAAAAGTTTGGGTCTTAGGGAAAGACATTTGGTGAGAGAGGGCTCGGGAAGTGTGCAGACATGAGAGGCATTGTAGGTCTTTGTGTGCCTTATGTCGGCTCTGATTATATCTTAGGCACAGAGCGACGAATGGCAAAAAGCGTCACTAATTTTATTGTACCGAAGAAACAGAGAAACTGATAGTATTTAATGTGAAAAAAGATTTAGATATTCAAATATCTTCTTTCAAATGGCATTTGTTTTGAGGCTATTTTTCTTTGTCTTTCTAAACAATTTTGTCAATTCATCCGAAGACTGACTCATAACGCGATTTATTGGTCGCAAAAGTTTTTCACTGTTTTTGACTATTGACTGAGTCTTTGCAGACGTTTTATGGCTTATCGCAAACCGCACTCATTTGCTCTTCAGGGCATAAATACTGATATATCTGTCAGAAAAGTACTTACAATCGAATAAAACTCCGAAAATTAAATTTCCGATTGAATTAAACTAAAATCAAATCTGAAAACTTTCGGTTTGAAAATCGGTCACAAATTCTTCTTTGGAGACAAAACTCATTTTTATTGGACACTTGTTTTTTGCTGAACAGAAAGGAATTTCTCATTCATTCTGATCTCTAATCATTATTTAGCGGATTCTTGATATTTTAGATAAGGAACTTCTGATTTTGTCAAAAATAATCGAGATTAGATTCTGGCTTTTTGATCTAGCATGAAACGACAGCACAAGTCCTAATGCAATATTATTAACCAAATGATGCAATTTTATTGTGTCTCCGGTGCTCTTCAATTGAGTTGACAATAAAATAAAGGGTTTATTCACTGG
>JAQIYB010000505.1:0-11135 GCA_034699325.1 Oribatida sp. Gr-Ori-00743 | reverse complement strand
TTTGAGACCAATTAATGAAATTCTTTGACATTTCACGGTTTTCTTTCCTTTGATGTGAGCTTTACTATCATCGGGAGTCACCCCATGAGTGTCGTCGAAAAGCTTTGAAGAGACTTTGAGGCTGGTATAGAGTCAAATGCCATAACCAATAATCGACAAACAATGATCACCATACACAATTACACAATGATTATTAGTGTATTGAAGTGTACCTCCAATTTAAAAATCTATTGATTGTTGATAAAGAACTAGGTCAAGTTCTGTAAAATAAGCTTAAATTGGTTGAGTGAAAATTAAATTGCAAGGAGTGTTCAAGAATATCAAAATTCGTTTTTATGCAAATCAAAAATATGACTAAATATTGCTTTAATTTGATATTTTTCAGAAGAAATTCGACATTACTTTGACTTTAAGACTTAGTTATCTAATTTTGAGCCGAAATGATAAGTGAAGAACCGATAACACTATCTTTAATTCAATTATTAATAAATATTGAGAAGAGTTTATTTGATTAACATTTGAGTCAACGTTTGCTTCAAACTTAAACATGTATTCAAGAGCTTACAGTTTTGCTTTAATTTTGTTAATAAATTTAGTTTCGAGTCATTCGTATTCAGGAATAGCAGATGAAGTGAAGAACTTACCCGGACTTGACTTTCCAATCAATTATAAACACTATTCGGGTTATTTGAATTCGACGGCCGACCGATTCCTTCACTATTGGTTCTTTGAAAGTCAAAATAATCCTCAAAATGATCCATTAGTTCTATGGATGAATGGAGGTCCTGGTTGCTCCAGTATTCTTGGATTACTCACAGGTATAATAGATTTAATTGATTATTCAAAGTTTGATCTTATTTGAAAACGACTGAATTAGAGCAAGGACCCATTCATGTGAGATCAAATGGCCGACAACTTTACTCGAACCCGAACAGTTGGAATCTGAAAAATAATATAATATTCTTAGAGGCACCGGCAGGAGTTGGCTTCTCATATAAGAGCGATAAGCATTATGCGACAAATGACGACGAAGTGGCCAGGGACAATTACGCCGCAATTCTTAGCTTTTTCAAAAAGTTCCCTCAATTTAAAAATAACGATTTTTATGTTACCGGAGAAAGTTATGGCGGCATTTATGTGCCCACTCTCTCCGTAGAAGTACTCAGAGGAGAGGCTGACATCAATTTTAAAGGTCTTGCGGTCGGAAATGGATATTTGGATCAAAGTTTTTTGGGAAACTCTTTGATATATTTTGGTTATTATCACGGATTATATGATACAAAGGTTTGGAACAATTTGGTCACCAATTGCTGTAATAATCAGACAGACGTTAAGAAATGCGATTTTGTTAACAATCGGAACGATAGCTGCTATTCAGCGTTGGTTACGGCCACCTCATTCATTCATGAACCCGGACTCAATATGTATAATCTTTATGCTGATTGTGTGGGAGAGTCGACTTTAAACCATAACAGCTCTTCAAAGCTTTCGCGCGAATACTTCGATCGCAAACTTATGGTTAAAAGTTTAAACTTTAGAAATGAAAAGCATTTGATTGAGAAACTAAAGGACACCCCTCCCTGTGTCGATACCGGTTATGTCGAGAAGTGGATAAATCAGAAGGATGTCAGAAAAGCACTTCATATTCCAGATTTTGTGGACGACTGGTCGGCCTGTAGTCTGACTGTAGAGATGGGTTACACCACTTTATATAAAACAATGAAACCTCAGATCACAGAACTCTTATCTTCTCCTAAAAATCTGAAGGCATTGATATATAACGGAGACGTAGATATGGCGTGCAATTTCTTAGGCGATGATTGGTAAGACTTAAGACTTAAGACTCTTTAAAGTATTTTATTTAAAATTTATTCAATGTTTAAAAGGTTTGTCGAAGACTTAGGACTTCCACTGATTACTGACTATAATATATGGCATTATAACAAACAAATCGCCGGCTTTTACAAAGTCTACAATAGACTGGCATTTGTAACCGTTCGTGGCTCTGGTCATATGGTGCCTACAGATAAAGCGGGAGCCGCTCAGCTCATGTTTCAGACATTTGTCGATGCTCAAGCAGATTCAATCAAGTTCAAATAAAATTGTATTGTTTTAAATCAATTCTAAAGTCTATAATAATTTTTTGTCAATAATTTGAATTAAATAACTCATACAAAAAAAGAATAAAAAATAATTATTATTATGGTATTTGACTTAAATAAAATTGATCTTGGTAAAAGCAGTTAAAGGTTTTTAAATTATTTGTCAACAGAAAGAACTGACAGAATAATTGTGGTCACAGTGTTTGTGAATAACTCATTTGATTGTGTTTTGTTTGTGTCAAACGTTTTCATTGATTTATTTGACTTTTAATTAAAATCAGTGAAAACACAATCAAAAAATGAGTTATAATGAGAGCCGACAGAGTCTGTCACTTCCCCCGCGTTGGCTCAAGTGTCCGCGAAAGGGGGATATCATTGCCGGTCAGTATAAAAGCCGTTTGGAATCCGAATTTCGGATTTTGAGTAAATTTTTATTTGATTTGTCGATTATCTGATAATTTTTAGGCAAATTCATACCCTTTAAGACACCATTAGATGATAAATATAAGTCACAGATCTCTCCCTCGGATCTATTCACACCACAAATGTTTATATCATTGGTCGCCAATTGCTATAAGGTTTGGAACACTTCTTTAGTGATAATCACTAAACGAGGCTATGTATGGATTTCAGGTGAAATTAGGTCTTTGGATTGACCTCACCTTCACTTCCCGTTTCTATAACAAGAGTATTGTCGAAGAAAAGAATATAAAGTATTGCAAATTTCAGTGCAAAGGGTATTAGATATCGATTTTGGGACATATTTTATCTCTTTTTTCAATGTTAGTCACGACGAGTGTCCGACTGAAGAGCAGACACAGCTTTTTGTCCACTGCTGTGCGAATTACATATCAAAGAACCCGTTGGATGTGATTGGTGTCCACTGCACTCATGGCTTCAACAGAACTGGTTTTTTGATCTGCGCTTATCTGATAGAGAAAGACGACTGGAGTGTTGAGGCGGCTGTCGTTGCCTTCGCCAAATCCAGACCTCCAGGTATTTACAAAGAGTCATATTTGAAGGAACTCTTCCGACGTTATGGTGATGTGGACGATGCACCGCCGGCACCCCCTCTGCCTGACTGGTGTCACGAATCGGACGGTACGAGAGGGATGAATGGTCAATCGGACGGTACGGATGACGAAGGCGTTCGACAAAACACTCCTTCGAATAACCGTCAAAATAATCATAATTTCAATAATCATAAGATCTGTAAGTTTATGGATGGGGTGAGTGGTGTCACAGTTGCAGATCCTCTCAAAACTAAAGAAGTCCAACACATATGTCAGAGAATGAGTAAATTTAAGGGCAGAGGGTTTCCCGGTTCTCAACCCGTCTCTATGGATATGCAAAATATCGGACTTTTAGAACAAAAGGAATATATGGTCAGCTGGAAAGCCGACGGCACCCGTTATATGCTTCTGATAATAGGCGGCAACGAATCCTATTTTATCGATAGGGATAACAACGCCTTTAAAATCGATGGCATCAAGTTTTTCAAACGCAAAGAGTTTCCGAATCATTTGGAAAACACTTTATTAGACGGAGAAATGATTTTGGATTCGGTTAACGGACAGACTATCGCCCGATATCTCATATATGACATAATTTGCTTCGAATCACAAGAAGTCGGCGGAACTGAATTTAGAAGACGTTTGTTTTGTATCGATAAAGAAATCATTGGTCCGCGAGAGAGGGCTAAAGCGGAGTCCGTTATCGATAGAAGTCGCGAACCTTTCGGAGTTCGCAAAAAAGACTTTTGGGAAGTGAGGGATACCTTCAAGATTTTCGACGAAAAGTTTACGCGAAACCTCTCCCATGAAATCGATGGCCTCATCTTTCAACCTGTGCCCGAACCTTACATAGCTGGCCAGTGCGACGTCACACTCAAATGGAAGCCTCCGACGCTTAATTCAGTGGACTTTAGGCTAAATATAATGATTGACGACAGGCCAGGAATGTTGAGGACACAGATTGGCGCACTATATGTGAACGGATTAGACCGTCCCTTCGACCAAATGAAAGTGAATCGAGAACTTAAACAATACGACAAAAAAATCATTGAATGCTCTTATGATTTGACGAAAGGACAATGGATTTTCTTGAGAGAGCGCACCGATAAGTCGTTTCCCAATCATTTAAAGACTGCGATCTCTGTTTGTAATTCAATTAGAAATCCGATTACAAAAGAAATTCTCTTAGAATTCATCGAAACCCGAGCTTTCAGAACATCATTTAAACGACCACAAGATGGCCACTCCTCCGGCTCTGACAGCGGTCTTATGCCGCCCCCAATGAAAGCACCCCGAAAATCATGATAATTCATATGACAGTAATTTTAAATCAATGTTTTTGTGTAAAAATTAAATTTTCATTCATTTAATGTTTTTGTGTTTTAATTGACGTTATTTTGATATACATTTCGATCGAAACAATAATTTAATTGAAAATAAATTAATTTCTGATTCATTTGATTTCAATTTTATTCATCGAATATTTTATGAATCATTTCCTCTAAAGCTTTCAAATGTGTCTATAAATAGAAAATTATGTCTTTTTATGTGTTTTGGAGGTATTTATCTGAGAATTTTCCTCTCATTTCAATTGAATTTCATTTTTATTCAGAGATAATCAAAGGGTTTGTGAAGTGATGTCAAACGATTAAAATACAGAACTCTGTAGTGAACTCTCGACTCACTTGTCTTAAGACTTTTTATAACATCTTATATAATATATAATCACTTTTTCGAGAGTAAAAAAATAGTGAGACGAGAGAACAACTATTCTTCTAATGGGGAGAGTATTCACAGACAGTCAGATGAGACTAAAAACCAGTTTTTGGTTCGTTTTTTAGTCTGGAGTTCGATAATCGAAGGATTGTTTCATTTGATTCGACACATGGAGAGTGAGGCCAATGTAGGTGTGAAGCTCTGATCAAAATCAAAATTTCGAATCTTTTCAAGGATATTAACGAAAGGTGAACAGCACCTGCAACTGTTGGTGTTTCAGCTCTGCATCAGCTTTCGGCTCAATTCCCGGATTCGTTAGTTTGAGAGAAGATTTTAATTATTAAAGTTTATCCCAAAATGTCATACAATTAATATCTAAACAATAAAAGCAATAGTTTTAAGGTATTTACAAATCCACTCCTTTTTCTATAAGAATTTAGACCCGAGGTATTTGTTGAGGTATTTGTTGAGACACCGAACAAAAAATCTGAAACAAAAATAACATACTTAGAGATATGTAAAAAATATAGGAGAGGTATGAGCTCATCCTCAGGTGGTTCAGCGACCCTTAATTTCTTAAAATCTTCGACAATGATTTTATCTGAAAGACTGGAACAGAGAATCAACTCATCTGAAAGTCATCTCACAAATCAAGTTTTTGAATATTCAAACTCTTTTTGTTTTTAAACGCAATCAATAATAATCTGAAAAACAAACTCAAGTCATATATAAAGTCATATATAGTTTTGAATATAATTAAATAAATTACTGGAATTTCATTAAATGTGTCTAAAGTTTTGTCATAAGTTATGAAATCAAAAATTAAGAAAACCTTAAATGAAAGCCAAAAATATCCGCAATTTATTTGAATTGATTTGAATGTCAGCAATAAATACGCGGAAAATATTTATTAGTGTATTCTCTTACAAAAGATATTCGAAAAATTTAATATTTATTACAATTTATTCAAATGTAAGTCCAAACTGGAATTGAGTTCCAAGTAATGGGTTTTGTCGGGTGTTATAAATGAATTTCTGCTGCAATTACTGACAAAGTATTCAAACATTGAAAAGAAAGGTATAATAAGTTAACGACAGAGCCCTTAACGATAAGAATATTTTGAAACTTTTAGTGCCTAAAACTTTCCATTTTCGGCGGTCACCGCAGGCTATTTCGTGGTAGTGCTCACTCTCCACAGTGTCATTTAGCGGCACCCCTTCAATACAAACTATTCAAAAGCAAATATTATCCTTGAATTGAATGTAGGCCTCAGAGGAAAGTATGAAAAGTGCGGTATTTCTAAAATAAGGGAATTCTTCACATAAGTATTCTCAAAGGAGAGAGAGAAAGAGAGGGGAGAGAGAGAGAGAGAGAGAGAGAGAGAGAGAGAGAGAGAGAGAGAGAGAGAGAGAGAGCAGGACAGGAAACAAATATTTGGCACAGATATGAACTTAAAGCGCGAATTTGTAGATCAAACTGAATGGAGTGACCATTCATTACATTGAGTGTTCAATAAAAGCGGACTTCTTCTGAGTTGTATGCAGTTTTGCCTATCAGTGAAGGGATTGGGATTAAGAATAGCTTTCATATCGAGAGTGGAAGAGAGAGATATTTTTAGAAAAACTGTTTTTATCGCGAAATAAGTTGCAATACATGTACTCATTGTTTATTCGTTGACCCTTTTCTCCCCATTGGAGTGACCAATAAGACCAATACATGCCCTGAATGGCACTCACTCTGACAATACTAAATGCAGACCAATACTGACGAATGCACTCGAATTTGTCTAAAACTATGTCTTAAGTGAAGAACAGTTTTCTTCTTAATAACGCCCTTTGAATAGGCATTTGATTAGTGACCGGTGTCTCCAAGCAGTCAATGTCCTGATTAGTCCGATATTAAGATCTCAATCCCAAAATTAAAATCGCATCAAACCAGTGGTCATTCTTCGACCAAAAGGTTTGTGACCTCATATTTAAATTGTGTCCAAAGTATAAAAGGTATAAAACAACGACTTTTGAAATTCATTTTGTTTTTCAGTTCATTAGAGACACGACTCGACACTAAAATCAAATTAAAATCAAATATTTTCCATAAAGTTATTATAGAAGGAGTGCTTCACATCTGAAAAATGCCAATCGTTTGGAAAGACTCGTCCTTTAAGTTCAAATCAATTGTAAGTCATTTGAAAATCAATTTCTTTTTAACATTAAATTCCTGACAAATAAATCCATTTAATTGATAGAAACTAATGAATAGCTTTTCAATCAAATAATCAGAACTTGTTTTTCAAACATTTTTTATTTGAAAGCATTTTTTGTTAACCACTTGTTCTCAAAGAAAACTATAAAACTCCGGACTTTTAGACTTAAGAGCAATATATTGGATGATCTCTGAACTGTTCATAAAAAGTTTTGAATGACTTTTCTCAGAAAAACTGATCCCAAGAAGTCTCACTTCAGTTATCCCATGAGTTGACTCTCAAATTCATATAATAACTCCAATCATAAGAACCTTAGTTTCAAAACTTAGAATCAAAACTTTTTTTCTGAAGAAACCAGACTTTGAGAAGAGATCATAGAATTATAGTCATAGAAGAGGTTGGGATGAGTTGAGCGGTCGATGAATCCGTAGTCATCGGTTGCGTCACATGAGAGTCGTTATAATTACCATATAATTAGTATCGAAGAGATGTTTGTGTAGAGCGCTATAAAAGCCTGAATGTGTTGTGTCGGTCCACGCATTGGTCCGTTCGCGCAAATACCTGTGCCGTGAGTTTGGGCGCCAAATCTAATCACAGTTTGGCTGAGATTTTGTTAGAGAATTTGAATCGTGCAAATACTTGTCTTTCTTTTAGAGTTTGTTAAGAAAACCTGTTTTGAAAAGTGATTTGAAAGGCCCACCACTAAAATTGAGGTAAATGCCAGCGCTAAGGCATGCCTTTGAGTTCTTTGTATTGTAATGTTGGTGGTGTCTGGTGGAGCAAATGGTGAGCAAACCGGTTGTTGGGCACGAAATTCCCATACTCTCGTCGAGGGAACACTTTTGGCGGTACTAACGCTCTGCCAATGAGTGAACGAGTGCTGCAAAACTCGTTGCGAACTTAGTTACTAACGTTATTCAAAAAGCAGTGCCATTGCAGGACAAGTCTAACATACGTAGTAGTGGTCCGCCAACAGTCCCGCTCTCTCCCTGTTTTGCCTGTTCTCTGTTTGAAAAGCGCTCAAAACGTCTCTCTCTTTCTCTATCGCTATTTCATAGGAATAAGTCGTTTGAGAATTGCTATACGTTTTGAGATCGCTTTGAGTTACGATCGCAAACATACGACACTTGGCTTCGCATTCCTTCAGTGCCTATGAGTGTGTGCCACACACTGTCCCAACACACTGTGCCTCCATTACTAGTGCTCTCACCAACAAAACTGTGTTTAGCTTAAGTTTTGAGGCTTTTTATCAGAAAATGTTTTCACTATTTTCACTATTTCTTCGCATTTCTCTCTTAAGACAACCTGTTGTGCAATAAGACTATCATTTCATTTCATTTGTGAGTGTCCTCACTCTCCGATGCAAAACATGGATTATCTGATTGTCTGTTGTGGATGATTGTGCCTCTAGTCCTGTTAAATAACATTCATGACTAGATCCACACTCATCCATGGCTACAATCATTGCCATCAAAGGCCGACAAACTATTTGTCAATGGATTCGTTGTTTCGTTTGGTTTAACTCAACACAAATCAAAACTACTATTGTCTTAGATTTAGAAGCAATTCCTAATGAGCTCAAGAGAGCAGTTGTCAGTCCTGTGACTCCTGTCCCCAAAGCAAATAAAAAGAAGAATCTATTTTCTAGTTATCGCTGTCTTTCTGTCCAAATATATCATATATTTCGCATTTTTGAGGTTATTTTCTTCAATAAATTGAAACGATTTTTAAGCAGAAACGGAATCGCAGTGCGATTATCGCACCCGACTCTCAATATGGATGTCAGGATAAAATTGACCTTGCTTATTCTTATAATCAAAGATTTGAATTCTTAAATATCTATTCATTAGAAAAGAGGCGAAAAATTATTGAAACTTTTATATAAAATAAAATCAAAGAATAGATTCTAACCTCAGAAATGGTTTAACGAATTGACTTTTAGAGTAAATCCGAGAACATTTGCACATTTAAATGTTAAGCATTGGGTGCCCACTGGCGGTGCCCATCAATAGTAACAAACTAACCAAGCACTGATTGAGTTTTTAATTGTGATCTGTGAGGTCTAAATCACTTTTGAAATTATTGATAATTCGCTCAATTATTGCCTAAAATCCCAAAATATTTGCTTAATTTGATTCTTACAGTGAATTCATTACAATAAAAATAACTTTTAATCAGATTTTGAGGCATTATTTGAGAGTTTAGGTCTAAAATAGCCGTTGTAGTCGACTAAATCAGTGATTTGAGGCTTTCTCTGATTGGTTGACCGCTAAAACCGTTTTAAAAGATTCGGTCGACCCGTCAGCTATCGGTTAATAGATTAAATAAATCGGATCAATATATTCAATATATTTAGGATTTTATTGATAAACTTTTTAACTAAATATAAGAAATGAATGTAATTATGAGATGTTTTTAAACAAATTGAATCACAATTTATAATTTGTATCTTAGACTTCTTCTCAATGAATAAACTCATTATTAGTATTATTATTACTATTATAACGTCAGGTGCTGTCGATTCGCTCTAATATAAGTCATTGAACGTGTGTGAGCTCACCCGGTGAATGCTGCCCGGTCGATGTAGGTGTCCGGCTCTGGCCGGTATCAAAACGACATTCATCACCGGGTAAACATTCATCCGGGCCGGTCCACTTAAGTCAACCCACAAGGAGATCCGATTGATCCCAACATCGTGTGCCGGACCGAGGAAAGGGCGCCATCTCTTGTCATATAATCACAACTCCACAAAGTTTTCAAAACTTTTTATTTGCTGTAATTAATAGAATATATTCATAATTATTGTTAAAATCATTGTTTTATTCAAATCCCAAATAAATTGCTTCACAAATATTAAACGGTTTTATTGAAAGTCTAAATGTTTTAAGAGAAACCAAAAACTGAACAGAATTTGATGACATGATTAACGATCCGTTAGAAGTATGTCTCCTTTGCAGTCGAATTAGAGCCAAAATATTGTATCTAAAGAAGTGGTTCGAAGACAACAAATATTTGCTTAAATGTATAGAAAATATGGAATCGGAACAGAAATGGATTGGATTTAACCTAAATTTTATTGTAAAGGCAGCCAATGATATCGTGGACTCCATTAATGAAGTGGAGAACTCAACTATCAGAATTGATAAATTGAATCCAATTTATAAGAAACTATTTGAGAGTGAAATCAATTACTTTACAGAAGAGTGGCGTACATTCATAGAACCTAAGCTCAGGCACATCTATTCGGTCGATAAGAAACACGTAAACAATAGCAAAGAATTCTATGATTTGACTGAACTCAAGAAATTAGAGATTTCTATGACTAATAACGTGAATACCATTAATGAGATCTCTCAGTGTATTAAAGAATCGGAAGAATTTGTCCTCAATATTGAAACCCATACCGAAAATGCATTAATGAATGTAAAAAGTGGTCGCAGAACAATACAAAGAGCCAAAACTATCCAGACCACTTTAAACCGATGGAAAATATCATTAATTATGTTTTGTCTCTTTTGTGTCGCTTTGGTTCTAATTATTCTCTTATTTATAGCATTTATTTTCAAATTATTATAACTTCTGATCAAAAGTTTCGATTTTAAATAAATCTTAAATAAAACTTAATTTGAATTCATTTAATCGATTTTATTAATGACTTAATTAATAAGAAGATTAGAATTTGTGGCAAATCGAATGGAAGACCTAATTCTGGAAAAGCGTTAAGTATTTGGTTTGTTATTCACTCCATTGGTTTCCACACTTTCTACAGAATCTGATTTGTATTGATCTAGGACAGGCACTGTCTCCAAATCAGTCAAAACTTCGTTTCTAATTAAGTTCACCTGGCCACTTCTCGGTGTATTTCCATCATTTGATTTGATTTTAAAGACATTGAAGTCTGTGGAGCGACCACTCTTGACCTTCCTCTTGGGCACCTTCATGATATCGAGCTCATCCAATCTTCTCCTGATTCGCAGACAACAGTAAACCAATAATGTTATGACAATCAATAAGACAATGAATCCGATTATCACACAAACGGTTATCATAAGAGTATCTTTACTTTTGAGCGGTTTAACGGTTTCAATAACCGTCCACATA